>JAOPJO010000043.1:7880811-7886299 GCA_027123675.1 Molva macrophthalma | reverse complement strand
CTCCACATCTGCAGCCGTAGCGCTCCTCCACATCTGCAGCCGTAGCGCTCCTCCACATCTGCAGCCGTAGCGCTCCTCCACATCTGCAGCCGTAGCGCTCCTGGTCACCTCAGCTCCCGGCCCCAGTCCTACAGTTCAAAGATTCATTGGATTTACAAACTGTCACACTAGAGAGGTCAAACAGCTCAGAACATACCGTGGCCTACCAGGAGGAAGTTCAACGGAGTCTTCATCATCGGTCGAGTCAGAGAACTGGTGGGAAAAACTATTATTAAGTACATGATCAACTGTTCATGGAAGCGTTTATTAAAGTAAACTCACCATTATGGAGGCCAGCGTGAGCCAGGTCTGGCCAGACGGTTGAGTCGGGGAAACCTGAAGTCAGCACAAATCAATACATGGTGAATACATTTCAGTACGACGACCCAGTGCTTCAGTGAATGGACTAGGAAAGCCATAAACTTTACTTGCCTTTGCTGATGTTTGTACAAATCTTCCAGTGGCGTCCTCTTGGTAAAATACGCAAATTAGTCACGTGGAAATTCGTAGAGAACCATTTTTAATTGGCCATACTAACGCAGCCCACTAAAAGCGACCTCACTTCCACTCAGGATGTTTAAGTTGTCAAAACTCTGTTAAAAGGATGTAGCATACATGGCCATTACTCAACCACAACGCTCACAGCACAGCTGGGTTACAATACACCATCTAACCCTGAGGCGAGGCACAGCTGGGTTACAATACACCATCTAACCCTGAGGCGAGGCACAGCTGGGTTACAATACACCATCTAACCCTGAGGCGAGGCACAGACCCACGCTGCAGAGGACCACTGCACGGAGCGGTGTAACCAGCAGGACGTCCTGACCCGCCTCAGAGGGAAAACAAACACTCAGCGGTGTTTGAGTCGTGTGTAAAGCAGTACAGCATGGGATCATGACCCCAAGCTGCATGTGGCAGCATGGGATCATGACCCCAAGCTGCATGTGGCAGCACCAGTCTCCCACAGCAACAACAAATAAAAAAACAAAAGCAGTGAAAAGGCCAGTGGAACCAAACCATAACCCTCCCAGTCAGTCACCCAGTCAGGACTGAGCGGGGCAACCATGGATGGGTCAAGAAAACGCATCACCCATCGTTTCCATGAGGTTCTAGTCGGTCAGCCATTGGTTCCTCACGTGGAACACAGAGACCTTCAGCCTACCAGGAGGGCGTCTTGGAAAGAACACACACACACACACACGTAATATTTGTAAACCAAGAATCCCATTGATGAATTGTGGAGCACAATGATACCTTGTGATTAGTCTACTCATCCCTTCCCTGTTTGCTCAACCATTCTGAAGTTCATCATGAAACCATCAAGTGCATTAAAGTTACATTTTCATATGAAACCCCAGTAGGACTGCACACGGGCATTAGGGAGCTCGGGTCGGACCACAACGCGGCGCAGACGGAGCGATTGACCAATGTTAGGCAGACATCGTGACAATGATTGAAGTTGTGCTGCAGGACTTCCTGCCAGGCCTACGGAGTGCTGGAAACTGATGTGCAGCCTCCCTCAAAACAGACCATTGCAGTAATTCATGACGCATCGAGTTTGAAAAGAATAAAATAAACCTTGATAAGCTCTTTTGGCGATGACAAACTCGCCAGACAGTATCCCCAACCAGTTTCCAAAAGTTAGTGTTTGTTTGGGTTTTAGTTTCCGACCGTTTCCTTCCACACCATAGTAGACACCGTTCTTCACGCCACAGTTATGTCAACACAGTTCCACAGTTATTTCCATTTTGTGAACCGATACAGAACACATTCACATTTGCGCAATGAGGTTATCGTCGTGATACCATTCAGGGGCGTCATTCAGGTCACTAGTCGACCCCAGTTCATACAAAACTAGTATAGTACAACTCCGCACTCAACACACAAGCCAGCAAAGCGATGCCGACGATCACGTCAGTAAAATGCGTGTAGAGTATGAAAGAACATGGATAGCGATGGCGCGCATGTGCGGCGCACAAATCAACAACAACATCGCCCACCTGAAGCCAACAGCCCGAACAAATCAAACCATTTCAACCAGCGCATTAGGTAATGAACTTGGGGGTGACTCACTGCGGGGTTCCTCGCTGAAGCTCCCCCGTTGGTGACCACGTTGTCCGGATTGTTCAGTCAAAAACACACAAAGTGCAAAAAACAACGGCGGGTCCTTTTTGTAGCAACGTCGAAAAAACGAATCCTATGTAGATCGCAGACGTGCTAAGCTACACTAAACAACCTCGGTTTCGCGGTACGCCGACGACGCAACAAGAAATCAAAGACGGACTTGTGCGCGTTAATATAGCCTAGAGTGACCTTAATTAAGAGCTAATGAGAACGAGCTTGTGATTGGCTTTGAGCGGGAAGCTCGAGACGGGAGCGAGGATTAAGCACCAGAAGGAAATGAAACCGCTGAAATACGTTTAGAATAGGCTACAGCCTAATATTTAATAACTGGAACATTTTAATTCAATATCGGGCTGAATTTGATGCTGATCCTTGGTCAAATAGAATAATATCACACAGCTTTATTTGATACCAGTAGTCAGTAATCAGGTTAGACAGTCTAGGTGAGGCTGGGTTAGACAGTCTGGGAGAGGCTGGGTTAGACAGTCTAGGTGAGGCTGGGTTAGAGAGACTGGGTTAGACAGTCCGGGGAGACGTTGTGTCCCCGGCGGAGGGGAGACGTTGTGTCCCCGGTGGAGGGGAGACGTCCACAGGGACAAACTAAGTTTAGCCGCTCCGTGTCCGGCGCCGGGGGAGGAACGGCGTTAACGAGGTCAGCCAGATCTCATTTCCAGGAGGCTAAGTTTAGGAGCCGATGATCACATCAGGAGTCGCGCCGAGCGGCCATGTTGGAGAGCCGCTCAGAGGAGCACCAAAGATGGCTCCCCATGCTGTGTGTGTGTGTGTGAAGCACCAAAAAGCTGCTTGTGAAGATGAGGAGAATAAAGAATAAAGGGAGACAAGGACAGAGAGACAGGGAGGGTGGAGGTGTGAGAGAGAGAGAGAGAGAGAGAGACATAGAGCGAGAGAGAGAGACAGGGAGGGTGGAGGTGTGAGAGAGAGAGAGAAAGAGAGAGAGAGAGACAGAGAGAGAGAGAGAGAGAGTGTTCTGGGCGTGTTCTGAGCGTGTTCTGGGCGTGTTCTGAGCGTGTTCTGGGCGTGTTCTGAGCGTGTTCTGAGCGTGTTCTGAGCGTGTTCTGAGCATGTTCTGAGCGTGTTCTGGGCGTGTGGTGAGTGAGATGTTGAGGGCCCCGCTGACACCCCGTGTATTTAGTGTGTGTGAAGTTATGAGCCACCCGACACTGCCAGCTCTCGTCGCCGCGGTAACAGAAGGTCAAGGTCCGGGCGGCCGTGACGGCCCGGGTCCGACCCGCCCGGCCGTAAACCTGGCAGATTAAAACCCGGGAGCGCGCTGACATTCAGAGCGCTCCGAGCTTTACGATGTCGGCCATGTTGGCCCGCCGGCCGTCTGAAACATGGGCCGTTGACCCCTGACCCCCACAGCCGCAGCGGGGTATGGGGGCACGGCGGCCGTTTGGGAAAGGCTACGGCCTCGGCTAACGTCCGCTAACAGGGCTATCATCGCTAGCGAAGAGCTACATTAGCATATGGCTGTGTTGGGCCCAGAGTAACGGCCCACCGTTCAGCGGCAATTATCTTTTTATGACATGCTGTTTTGGAGTTCAAATTCAAACTTTATTGTTTTTGGAATCTAATTTCGAACTTTATTGTTTTGGGAATGTAATCACAGCAGCAGATTTGCGCCTGTGTTCAGATCATGGACGTATTAATTTGGAAATTTCAAATAATAGCCTGGTGCTGCTGGTCTGTGATCAGCGGCGGAGCATATGGTGGATGCCACCGGACGCCTCTGCAGGCTGCAGAGTCTGCCGTGCTCTGGTCCTCCTGCTTCCTGTTTCCTGTTTGATCCACCCTTCCCACTTGATACGGGTGGCACGGCCCTCCCAGCAGCCCTGCAGCAGAGACCCCCCCTGGGTCGAGGCCCTCCTCTTCCTCTTCATCGAGAGGTTCTCCTCCCGATGAAGGGCTCTTCTTCAACCTGCTTCTGTCCGGTACCTCCTGCGGTGACGCCTCATGTTCTTTCTGGGATGAATAGCAAACTTCTTATCTAATCAATAATATCTAACCCTGCCCTGACTATAAGCCTTCTGTTAACCAGCCTGGGCCGAAGATACAGTCTAACCCTGGGTGTGATGCTGCGTTATACAGTCTGGGAGAGGCTGGATTAGAGAGTCTGGGTGATGCGGGGTTATACAGTCTTGGAGAGGCTGGATTAGACAGTCTGGGTGAAGCTGGGTTATACTGTCTGGGAGAGGCTGGGTTAGACAGTCTGGGAGAGGCTGGGTTAGACAGTCTAGGTGAGGCTGGGTTAGAGAGGCTGGGTTAGACAGTCTAGGTGAGGCTGGGTTAGACAGTCTGGGAGAGGCTGGGTTAGACAGTCTGGGTTTTGCTGGGTTATACAGTCTGGGGGAAGCTGGGTTAGAGAGTCTGGGAAAGGCTGGGTTAGACAGTCTGGGTGATGCCGGGTTATACAGTCTGGGAGAGGCTGGATTAGACAGTCTAGGTGTGATGCTGGGTTAGACAGTCTAGGTGAGGCTGGGTTAGGCAGTCTGGGTGAGGCTGGGTTAGACAGTCTGGGAGAGGCTGGGTTAGACAGTCTGGGAGAGGCTGGGTTAGACAGTCTGTGTGTGATGCTGGGTTAGACAGTCTGTGTGTATGATGTATGAGGTGTTGTTCACAGGGATCTCACTGGTCGCCCCGCAGCCTTCTCATTCCTACACTGATCCGGAATGTTCCTCTCCACTCTCACACACACACACACACTCTCGCTCACACACACACACTCTCTCAAACACACACACACACACACACACACACACACACATAGTTGTATAGAGTTACGTTACATGCTGGTATCAACTGGTCTCTTGCTGCCCTCTAGAGTACAGATAGATAGAGTCTCTCTCTCTCTCTCTCTCTCTCTCTCTCTCTCTCTCTCTCTCCCTCTCTCTCCCTCTCTCTCTCTTAGGGAGATGGACAGGTGTTCAACTCCCAGCAGGAAGTCCACAGTCTTAACCCCTAACCTCTAACCCCTAACCTCTAACCCCTAACCTCTAACCCCTAACCTCTAACCCCTAACCCCTAACCTCTAACCCCTAACCCCTAACCCCTAACCCCTCACCCTACCTGCTCCTTCATGACAGCCATCCTGCCGTGTCGGGGTCTCAGTGGGATCTCCTTCACACTGAGCCTTGTGTGGGGTGTGTAGTGTGTGTGTGTAGTGTGTGTGTAGTGTGTGTGTGTAGTGTGTGTGTGTAGTATGTGTGTGTAGTATGTGTGTGTAGTATGTGTGTGTAGTATGTGTGTGTATTATGTGTGTAGTATGTGTGTGTAGTGTGTGTGTGTAGTGTGTGTGTAGTGT
>JAOPJO010000043.1:7268612-7278952 GCA_027123675.1 Molva macrophthalma | reverse complement strand
ATGTATTATATATATATATATGGCAGACCTGTCATCACATTTAACTGCACACACCGCGGGCATGAACTTCGATTTAATCACTTGCATCGAGAGTTTAATTGTCCACTTTTAATTAATATGGTATACTCTTCCTGTGGGAGCTGCTCTACTGAAGCAGTGATTCACAGCAGTGTGGTGAAGTCAGTCTCATAGGGCTTTGCCGCAGGAGGCCGATGCTAGGAGCGCCGTCCATCCATATGCCTATGGATGAAAAAAACAACAACTTTTCTTTTACTTTTACTATCGTATTTTATGCAATACTTTATTCATATTGTATTTATAATTCGTTTTACGTCACTTGTTTCTTTAATAGTTTTTTGTTTCTAAAATAAAGAGAATCTCAAAGACGTGGATCTATGCAGTTTCTGTGTGAGTGTGTGAACACTGATGATGGTGGTGGAATCGATTACGACATTGCTGTATGAACCAATTGGGCTTTGTGTTTGGGCAACACATTGTCAGGGCCGGCCCTGCTTTACGATGTTTCAGGGAGTCAAAACTAAAGACTTTTCATTGGTTTAGAGACAAAGGGGAAATAAAGTGATTCGATATGTTAGGGACACCATGTACAGTCTCTGGTGTGTAAAGTTATGTCACTACTCAAGTCTGGGCGTTCTCAACTTTTTTCACAAGTTTCTGCTCCTCAAATGGGCGGGTCCAATAGACATTGACGCCCAGTCATTGGTCACAGGTGGCATCGCTCAGGCAACACCGGGTGGTGGTTGGACGTCCCGGTTCCACGTTTCCTTTTCAGCCTCCTGCTGGGTGTCTAGTGTCAAAGCAGCGAGCGCCAACTCGGTTCCGTGGTCGTGTTGCGCACTTGTCTAACTTTGGTCTCCAAGGAAGGCTCCTGAATACCCTTTCTACCGTTTAACTAACGTTAACACCGGCCAAACAAGTGGGCATTTACCAGGAAAGTTTTACTCTCGTAAAAAGAGTTTGAACATGGCAGACAACGAGGAGCAAGTTACTTCCACTACTTCCTTTGGAGATGAACTGATCCACCAAGCGGACCTCCACGGTATGGACGACGTAAACGAGGCCGCGGCCAGAGAGTCCTTCAACGTGGACGACATTGTGGACTTGGTCGGCGGAGCTCAGGACGCCATCGACAGACACATTGCCGAGGAAAGTGCGCTTAATGAAGACCCTGAACTGTTCTCCTATCAGCCTGAATCTGTATCAGAACCAGAATCGGTTACTGTGTCTGAGCCCGTAGACGTGTCCATGCAGTTATTGAGTGAGTCTGAGCCCGCGGCCGTGACGAAAGAGACGACCCCGGTATCTGATAGTATTGTTCTATCGTCAGACGAGCTTGTTGTCGAACCAGAGAGCACGCAGATTTTGCCACCGGAGCCACAGGTTGCACCACCTCGCGTTACCCCGGAGCCCAGCCCCCCCACCCCGGAGCCCAGCCTCCCCACCCCGGAGCCCAGCCTCCCCACCCCGGCCGCCCCCCCAGCAGCCGCTGCGCCTCCGACCAGAGAAGAGGAACCTTCTGTCGCTCCGGCATCATGTAAGCATTTCCACTTCAAACGGACTGAGTGCGGTTACTGAATGAAGGGTCTGATCCCCGTCCGCTCGGCCGGGGCTGATGAGAATGGGTCTATGTGCATTGTTTGATATTTTAACAGATTGTTCCACAAATTGAACCTGCTAGCATAGCGCTATGTAAGGCTGTCTGCTCCTTTTAAACGCTGTCTTATTGGAAGGTACCGTTGTATGAACTGCTTATTTCGGTGGAAACGTAGTAATGTATGTTTTCGTCTCGTTTGATGAAACAAGACAAGCTAATGGCTTAGCCCTTTTCTCAGCCCTTAATGATGCGGCCCACCTGTTTTACCAAAATAGCAGGACTCATCATTCTCCCGTCAGCTCCATGAGGCAGCACATTGTGCCGGATGACGTCTGTCAACGCAGTCGTCAACCGAGAAGCAGCGATGCAAGTGTTTGATGTTATTTGACCAAGCGAATGTTTGCCGTTTAATGGGCATATGACGGCTGTCAACCGAGGTGTTTGAGGTGTGTGTTGCAGCTACGCTAGCCCATCGCGGCGCTAGCCCATCGCGGCGCTAGCCCACCCCGGCGCTAGCTCACCACCGCTAGCCCACCGCGGCGCTAGCCCACCGCGGCAGCCCGCCACTAGCCCACCGCCAGCCCGCCACTAGCCCACCGCTGCTAGCCCTACGTGGCGATAGGCCACCGCGCAACTAGCATGGCATGCAGCAGACGTGCGCGGATTAATCACAACAAAGGAATCTGTCTACATGGACATGAGACGCCTCTTATAGTGCATCTATAAAAATATCTTGTCACTGTCTCTTCCACCCTTTGTACTCAACCCCCGCTCCCCTTTCATCCACATATCTAAATAACCCGTTAGCATAGGCTGTTTCTTACTCTCCCATGTATCTAGTTAGACTAGGCTCTCTTACCCTTCCGTTGCATCTAGTTAACCCATTAGACTAGGCTGTCTCTAACCCTTCCATTGCATCTAGTTAACCCATTAGACTAGGCTGTCTCTAACCCTTCCATTGTATCTAGTTAACCCATTACACTAGGCTGTCTCTAACCATTCCATTGTATCTAGTTAACCCATTAGACTAGGCCGTCTTTAACCCTTCCGTGATGAAACGGAATGGAAGGGCGGGGCAGCCTCCTCATACAAAGACCCACTGCCTGCCCAGCCCCTTGCCTACATGTTCCATGGCCACTAGCTTGCATGTTCCAATTTTGCCACTATCCTACAGGGTCCATTAACACTAGCTTATTACTGCTAGCCTACTACATGGTTTGTTAGCACTGGCCTACTACATGGGCCGTTAGCACTGGCCTACATGGGCCGTTAGCACTACTTGTTGATTTTGGGTGGCTGACATCAGGGGAAGTGCTGGTCATTGGGTGGGTTGGTGTGGACAGCACAACCCCAGTGGGTTGGCTTGGTGTGGTTTCTGTGAGCTGGTCAGCCCAGTAGAGAGGAGCCAGTGCATCACAGCCATCACCTTCAAAAATCTTTATCGCAAGCAGAAACCTGCTAGTCGGTGCCACACGTAGCGGCTAACTCCTTACAGCAATGGCCTAATGGCTAACCCTCCTCACAGCGGTAGCCTAGCACTAGCCTAGTATTGCTCTGTGGAGGTTAGGCCGTCTGGAGTCAGTGACCGTTAAACTGATTAGCAGGAGGTCTCTAACCCTTCTGATAATGCTAGTCTAATGTCCAAAAAAGGTTTTACATGGGAGCCTTTAAAATAACATGTCCTTTAGTAATCCCAGACTGCAAATTAAGGATTGTTCAAGAAGAACAAGCGTTGTAACTATCCATTTTTTAAGTCTCTACTAAAACTGTAAACTGGGTGTAAACGGTCTCCTGGCTCCCAGCATGCACTGGGGTCTCCCTGTGGACCTGAACATTCAGTTCTTTAAGAGCTGGTAGCAGGTGGCCCAGTAGCCCCACCGTTCCCATAGCTTCACTGGGCTACTTATAGCTTCTTATAGCTACGTCTCACCCATGATTGCTAGCTCAGGCTAACCTGCTAGCTCAGGCTAACCTAGGACTATTATGTCAGGCCAACCTATTTGTTCAGGCTAACCTAGGACTGAGGGAAATTATCTCACAAGGCATTAGTGTTGTCATTTTCAAACAACGTCTTGGTGGAAAATGTGGGTTGAGTGAACTGCTAGTTTCGGTTGAAACTTGCGTAAAGCTTGCAGATTATTTTCATCATAAAATAAGTTTTTAGAGGTTGAGGTTTGATGTCAACATGATAAAGTGTCCACCAGTGTTTGACTGGATTAAGTGTTCAGTTTAAGATAAGATGAAGGCTAATTAAGCGAATGAGAGCTCTTCTCTGGGCTGGCTTTAAATATGCCATACATCAAGTTTCTCAAATACTCTGTGGGGCTTTAAATACTGTGTGTGGCTGTTTAAAGAATCGCTTGTGACTCAAGAGCAGAAAGACTTTAAAGCTAATTTCAGGTGACGCTAGCAGCTCAGAGGTGAACATGGGTTTCCCATTGCGTTGCAAGAGCTGTAACCTGACCTTCTTTCACCCTGTTCCTTCTTGAGCCCAGGTTCCAGAGCCCAGCATCCAGCCTTGCTCTCCCTCGCTCCACCCACCCCCTTCTGGGTAACCCTATCCCTAGGGACCCCGGTGGCTCGAACCAGGACAGAATAATGGACAATTGGATGACTTTGGTCTTTAATGATAATGGTTGCAAAACGAATTGGATCTGCTCTGACCGTAGTTCTGTAGGCAGCAGTCTGACCAACCATTGCTTCCCATTGAGTAGAAATGTTAATAATGGTGTTACTTTCAATCTTTATGCCCTTTTAAAATCATGGGGGCTCTTGTTTATGAACCTGAACACTCTAAAATAACCTGCTTATATATTTATATCATTAGCAGTTCATTAGGAAAGAGGTTTACAACCTAGTATTTAATGTCATCTTCTGCTTAAAACATTGATTTAATAGGCTCCATTTATGTGATTTTATTTTTTATACAAATTCACAATGTTTACTAACCCTTATATAATATGGAACCAGCTTTTTTTATAGTGGTCTTTGCCAATTGTATATATTAAAACCACAACTGTTTAGTTGGTAGGATGGAAGGAAGCCCTTAATTTGGCTAGCTGGCTCTGTAACAATCTAGTTTAGCTTTGGTTAACGACGAGGAAAAACTTGGTTGGCAAGGCTCGTTTGATTAGCTAGGATAGTAGGCTAGGCTAGTAGGAAAGGTTAGGGTAGCTAGGCTAAAATAATAGGCTAGTAGGTTTGGCGAGGGTAGGTAGGATAGTATGTTAGTTATGTTGGATAGGCCAGGGTGACTCGGCTAGTAGGTTAGGCTAGTAAGACAGGCAAGGGTAGCTAGGCTAGTAGGATAGGCGAGCGTAGCTAGGATAGTAGTGCTACTGTCACTGGGTGAGGCCCAGTAACTCATGAGTTGTAACGTGAAATGTTCTGACTTGTTGACCTGGTTTCCATATCTCTGTAGTCAGGACCCAAAAGTGTTCTGTGGGACCCAACCACACAACAAGCGATTGATTATAAATTCCAGTGTTTTCTGGAGTGTTCTGCACATCCATAATCTAGTTTGTGACCCATTTGGGGTCCAGACCAATAGTTTGGTGTACATGTCCTAACTGTGTCCCCTCTGGGCGCCTCTATCCTGCTCTGCTTTACTCACACCTTACTTTCTCTCCACAGATGAACCTTCTCTTCCTATTTCTCCGCCCACTTCTCTGATGCATTTCCCTACAGGCAAGTCCTCTCCTTTCCCTCTGCGTCCTCACATTTCCTCCTTAACTTTAGCTGCATGTCAGGGGTTGCCTTGAGTTAACGTGTTTAGCATGTTGAGCTAGCTGTTTCCTACGTCTCTGTCTTGCGTTGGTCTTTCAGTGATTTGGAAAATCATCTCAAGGGTCGATAATGAGATTTTATTTGTATTCCCACCCCCCCATTCTTTTTCCCAGCACCACATGTTTTGGGTTAATAATTTGATTCCTTCCAACTTGATCCCCTCATTTGATTGTATTTTTTGTGGTTATTGTGCAGTTCAACTTCATGTTGTGATTGTTAAGACCCCTAAGAAGGAGTTCCTGCATGTCTTGATGGCACCAAACCTGGAGCTGATCCTCCTCTTTTATGTGCTGCACCCGGCCAGCCATGACGGCCCCTAACTGGGACTGAACCCACCGGCTTGTAGTGTAGCCTGTAGAATACAGCTAGAACACAAGCCTCCTTTACCATAGAACGCAACAGTCTCCTTTACGAAGGAGTCTGTGGTATAGATGGCAGGGATTTGTACCTTCTACCAGCATGTGACTGTGGACTGGTTTGTGTTCAGGTGTCTGAGTGTGTATTTGATCCGTTCTGCATTCTCCTTCCCCGCTGAAGCACTGGGGCAGAAGGGTGAGTCCCCTGCTCCCATCTCTCCCCTCTCCCCTCTGCACTCCCCTGACTCCCTGGAGGAGCTCTCTCTGACAGAGAGTCCTAACCAGCCACCTTCCTCCTGGGCTTCTTCTGCTGCTCCGCTGGGCTCCTCCTCAGCTGCCCCCGAGTCTCTGCTCCAGGGCACGCCTTGGGGCGGGCTGGACGACTCTGGGCCGGCCCACGGTAAGAACCCAGTGGATCTGCTGGATCCCCTAGCCGGCCCTTACCTGAGCTTAGGAAAGGACCCGGAACGACAGCCCAATGTGTGTGAAGACAGCGGGGTTTCGTTCTCCCCTGAAGAGAAGCCCTTTGGCTCCTCCGGTCCCTCTCCCACCCAACCCCAGAGGATGGTCCCAGAATCTCCCTCTCCCACCCAACCCCAGAGGATGGTCCCAGAGTCTCCCTCTCCCACCCAACCCCAGAGGATGGTCCCAGAGTCCCCCTCCTCCTGCCTTGCAGACAGCTGGGAGACGCAGCTCCCAGCCTCAGAAGACAAGAACAGGGTCACCATGGATACAGCCCCCATTGGCTCCTCCCAATATCAGGTAGATCTCCATGGCAATGAGTCTGATGACGAGGATGACTTGATGTGCGAGGAGAAGAAGAATAATCCGTTTGACGGCTTCTCCCCGCTGGCTGACGCGGCCTACTCCCATTTTGAGGAGGATTCGTCTGACTGCAGGGCCACCAAGGTGTCGGAGAGTCCTACCCCAGACCTGGTCCAGTACAGGCAGGCTGGAGACCCTCTGGGAAGCCCGCCGGCTGCCTTTGATGAGGGCAAACCCTACGAGTCAAGCAAAACGGCTGCGGAGGCCTCTGTTCAGCTAATGAGTCAGTACTCCTCTGGTCTTAAAGAATACGATGATGATGAGGAAGAAGACTCACCTCTTCCCCAGTCTCTACCAGACATCCTGAAGTCTTCCCCTCTTAACCCTGATAAACCAGACTCTGGTTCCTCAGAAGGAAGTCCAGAGGAGCAGAGTCCTGTCCTGGAGCGTCGGATGATGGAGTCTCCCAACCCTCCCATCAACTTGTCGGCCATCAACCCCTTCATGTTGGATTCCAAAGTTTGCCTGCTGAAGGAGATGGCGGAGGCGACGGAGGCCAGGTTAGCTGGCAAACCCAAAGCAGGAGAAGACCAATTTTCCGGGGTCTTTGACCTCGTCAAGCAGGTGCAGGAAGCCTCTCCCACCCAGGCCCCAGAGGAGGAGCCGGTCCAGATTGAGCAGAAGGATTGGTTTTCAAGTCTCGATTCCCCCAAAATGCCTGAGAAATTCCAACCACTACATTTTGAAAGCAAGAAAAGCCTTGTTGAGGATTCTGATTCAGAGTCGCCCACAGCGGACTCTTTGTCTCCGGTTCTGGAAGCCATGGCTAAAAACCCGGCCAGCTTCCAGGTGGAATCTGAGAAGGAAGTGAAGACGGAGGTGGAGATGGCGGACGAGGTCTCGGAGCACGAGGTCTCCTCTGAGGAGTTTGAGTTCATCGAAAGGCCACCGCGGGGTGTCATGGATGAGTTCCTGGAAGCGTTCGATAATTCAAAGTTTTCCTCCTCAAAGGTTCCAGAGATCCCTCTGGATGATGAGCTATGCTTTGAGAAGAAGGAAACCTCCTGTGCTAAAGATGCTAAACCAATAGAGGAGGAGAAGGAGGTTCCCAGGGACAGCTCTTATCTTCTCCTCACCCAGGAGACCTCCTCATCACAGAAGAACAAGGCAGAGCTGGAAAAGGTGGCTCTGGCCCAGCCTCCAACCCCAGCTCCTGGCCCCCAGCCTCCAACCCCAGCTCCTGGCCCCCAGCCCCTCCCCAGCAAGCCCACAGAGGGGGTGGCTGAGAAGATGACTGGGGCCATTAGAATGTTTCAGCTGCCCAACCTGAAGATGGAAACAGGTAAACATAAGCCTTCCCAGTTCTCCATGGTCATCATCCTCATGGTCACCTTTAAGTTCTCCCCTGCTCCTCCACCTCTCCTCCAGTCAGACCCCCCCGGTCCACCTCCTTCACGTTCTCCTGAGTTCTCACATTCACCCTTCATCGCATTAACTTTGATTTGACCATCGCATCATGTTGCTTATCTTTGACTTAACCTTTGCTTTTAAGTTGATTTAACCATTGCATTTACTTTGGAGCTTGGTGTTTCTGTGCATCCATAACCTATTCCCCTCCAGAGGGTAATGCACTGGAACAGGTGCTCCAGGTAAACGGTGAGTAATGGGACATCACAATGTTGTAGTCCACGTCTTGCTTCTACTGAGACTCTATTTAACGAGACGTCGTGGTGGAGCAAGAGCAGGGAATGATGGATAATGGAGTTGACCACTCAAGAGGTCCATGGAGCTCTATGTGGTGTTAACTTCCTGTTCTCTAAATAACGTCTGAAACCCAGCACCCATGACCCCACCCTCTTACAGAGCCCCCACCCTCCCACTGGGCGACAAGGGCTGGTTTGGTTAACAAGGCATCGGGTGTCTGATGGGACCACATCCATACGCTTTGTAATGTAAAGAGGCAGGGTGCATGTATAGATCATTACTGTGACAGGTCATTCTTTTCCTTTGAGAGCACTGGCATATGATTTATTCACACTTCTCCAGTAACAGATGACTGGTACAGGCGGGTCTAGAGTGGTGGACTGGTAGAGGCGGGTCTAGAGTGGTGGACTGGTAGAGGCTGGTCTATTGGGAGGACTGTTTAAAGGATCTATGTATATAATATCAGCAAATGGGACTTTGCCCTAGGATGGGCTTGTGATTAGTGGGGTTGGTTCAGTAGGATGGGCTTGTGATTAGTGGGGTTGGTTCAGTAGGATGGGCTTGTGTTTAGTGGTGTTGTTGGGGTTATGGACTGTGCTTGTGATTAGTGGATTTAGTTCTATAGGATGGGCTGTGCTTGTGATTAGTGGATTTAGTTCTACAGGATGGGATATGCTGGTGATGAGTGGTGTTGGTGGGGTTAGTTCTGTAGGATGGTGATGAGTGGTTAAGCTAAATCCAGTGAATGAGTTTTCCATTTTGATGGATATATTCATTCACTTGAGCCATTTAGATCATTTTGTATCCAGTTTTTGTATTTTCCTCATGCATATTCATGATGGCACTGCTGTCCATGCCATGATAACTCCACTACCCTTCATGAACCAGATACAGTGCTGCTGTCCAATTCATCAGGGAACTGTTGAAGGTGAGAAATGTGTAAGTTAAATGAAAAATATTGACCTGGTTCATTCAAATGAAGTCCATTTCATACAAATGCGAAGGGATTCGGGAGGATTATCACTAGCGCTTAGTCCACAGGAGTGGCATGGCTATCTCTCTAGAGCCAGCCTGGCTGCAGCTGTAGAGCACTTCTCTTTACCGTAAGTTGGGTGTTGAAAGCGGCAGGTGGCTGCAGCCGAGTGGATCTTTTGAGGTGAGCGCCCTCTGGTGGACCTTCTCATGTACTATCAACCTGGTGCACTGGGTACTGCTGACCAGGGGTTGCATCATGTGTAGTACATATAGTGTATACTAGTAGTTGTAGTGTTTATAATGTATGTTGTAGTGGTATGTTTGTTTATTATAGGGGTTATAGTGTTTATGATGGTGGTTAGTGCTAAAATAGTTGGTAAGTTGGTCTCCAGGTAACCATCACCTGGATGTTCTGGTAGAAAGGAGTCTACTCTGAACATTGTGCTTCATCTTCAGTCTTCTACTTGTGTTTGTGGATATCAAGAATGGTGTCTGACCTCAAATCAGCAGTTGAATTTGTTAACTCAGTGGCAGACAGCCTCAATCAACCCTCGAATAATAGATTAAATGGTGTAACGTGGAGGGGAGGGAGGGAGGGAGGGAGGGAAGGGGGGTTGTTAACGCTGCGTCAGACCTGGCAGATTACTGAGCTGGTATATGGCTGATCTCTGACCAGGGGGAGGGGGAGGCTCCAAGTGTGACTCGGCAGGGAGGGAGTCTGAAGGCAGCAGGAAGCCCTTTGCTTACTGCAGTGGCTTCTCTAGAGAAGTGTCTCCTTTGCTCTTGGTCCTGCAGTCAGCCCTGTCTCTCTCGCTCTCTCTGCTGGAAGAGGAACATTATGGAGAGTATTGCTGAGCCTCCCTCCTCTGCACCCACCTGGAAGACAGTCGGTAATGCTCTGCTTTTCTCTGGTCCGCTGGTGGCTGCTTGTGTGTTCAGCTGTCCAGGGGGCTCTGCTCCCTGGGGCTCTGCTCCCTGGTCTTGTGGAGAGCAGGTCCTGGACCGGAAACCCATGCGGCTGCTGGTGACTACTGTCAATGACATGAGAGGGTGAATGTGTAGTGACATGAGAGGGTGAATGTGTAGTGACATGAGAGGGTGAATGTGTAGTGACATGAGAGGGTGAATGTGTAGTGACA
>JAOPJO010000043.1:6728440-6740535 GCA_027123675.1 Molva macrophthalma | reverse complement strand
TCTAGCTAGCCATGTCTCATTATACTTCTAGCTAGCCATGTCTCATTATACTTCTAGCTAGCCATGTCTCATTATACTTCTAGCTAGCCATGTCTCATTATACGTTTAGCTAGCTAAGTCTCATACTTTTAGCTAGCTATGTCTCATTATACTTCTAGCTAGTTATGTGTCATTATACTTCTAGCTAGCTATGTCTCATTATACTTCTAGCTAGCTATGTCTCATAATACTTCTAGCTAGCTTTGTCATACTTCTAGCTAGCTTTGTCTCATTCACAAAAAACAGTTGGGTTTCGTCTTATAAAACCTCCCACATTCGTTGACAAAACAAATGTATACATATAATTCTGAATTCTTATATTTTACAGTTGACTTGATGGCAGATTTTGAAGCTTAAATTTATTAAACAAGTATGTGTGAATTTACTCGTGACTAAAATATAATATATTTACATATATTTAATCTCATAATGACGTTCATCAATATCATCACTGAATAAAAGCCCTTGAATAACTGAGTTTAATACTCAGTTGTATAAGAAAACGAAGATGCTTCCAGGTTACTGACGGAGACTCTGGAGGTTGCCCAGCCGAGGTCATGGGTCAGGTCAAAGGTCGTCCGGTTCAGACGGTGGAGAAGCTGAACGTCGTCTCGTGTAGATACTCCTCCCCGGGACGCAGCAGAGATGAGGGGAAGGAGGGCTGATGAACACATGAAAGTTTAGTCGCTGTTCACTTTGTCATTATTAACACATGAGGTTCTTCAGGATAAACACATAAGTGTTTAGTCACTGTTATCGTCATGATGAACATAAGAGTTTAGTCACTGTTTGCTTCTTTATTTTGAAGGCATGATGGTTTAGTCACTGTTAGTAGTACTACAGTATGTGTAGTAGTGCTGCAGTATGTGTAGTAGTGCTGCAGTATGTGTAGTGGTACTGCAGTATGTGTAGTAGTACTACAGGAGTGTGTGTAGTAGTACTGTTAGTGCTGCTAGGGCTGGGAACCGGGCCTCAATACTTGTAGGTAGCGACTGAAACACGATGTTGTTTTGGTCTGGACGGGTCCCACTACTAGACCACGGACATTAATATACCATCGTCAGGAGCCGTCTTTAAATTGTCCCTGAATGGAGTTCCTCTGCACAGCTATTCTATTTATCCTATCCCCAAATGCGTCCACACTCAAAGTAAGGTACAGAAGAAAGTGTCGACGTGGTCTTGGTGGCGGAGAGCCCTCACTGCTGCGTGGCGATCAGCCATACCTTGTTGACGGCGTCAGGCCAGTTCTGCGTCTCCAGGCAGAAGGAGCTGTGTTTGGCGTAGCGGGAACCTCCCTTCCCCACTGCAGAGCCATCCAGGAAGTTGGCCGTGTAGAACTGGACACCTGGTTGGCTGGTGGAAACCTCCAGGACACGCCCACTCTCCGGATGACACACCCTATGAGGTCAGGAGGTGAGGGGAGGAGGAGACATGAGTAGGAGATGAGATGAGAGGAGGAGGAAAGAAGAGAGATGAGGTCAGGAGGTGATGAGCTAAAGGGTTGAGATGAGGAGGAGAGAAGGAGGAGGTAGAGGAGGAAAGGAGGTGAGTTGAGAAGGAGGAAATGAGGAGGACCACACATGAGCTGATGTTCACCTGGCAGCATGTCTGAGGGCCCATGGGTCCCCTGGAGATGCTAAACAGAAGTTGTGATCGAATCCTGGGCCTGGGAGGTGCTTGAGCAGAGAGCCAATCAGATCTTTTTTCCGGAGGTCAAAGGGTGAGCCCTCCACGGCCCTCACCTCACCTGAGCGACGAGAGGAGGAAGGAGGAGACTTGCAGATGGGTTTGTATCGGTTTCCTGTGTCATTTGACAATGGCCTCTATTGCATCGTTAGTGAACTTGGTTTGTTAGACCTCTAGGAGAAAGGGGAGTCAGGGCTAAAGAACAAAGGTCATCTTTAGTGTGATCCTCAGGACTCATACAGACAATGAAACATAAGTAGAGGCTGCATGAGGGGTCCCCAGCCCAGCCGAACGAGGGGTTCAGTACACAGCAGCCTCAGTTTGTTGACATTAGTCGTTGCAGTTGACAGAGTCCGCGTCCTGGAGGATCGGTTTTGGGTCACGTTGAAACGAGTGTGACCGAGCCAAACATTCCTTCCATTATTAGGCGTCCAGCACCGAACGTGCAGGCATTACAACAAGCAACTTTTGTTACATACTGTACCTTTAATCTCTGATGACATATCATGGTAATGTTATGATTTAGTGCAGTACATTACATATTGTACCTTTAATCTCTGATGACATATCATGGTAATGTTATGATTTAGTACAGTAAATTACATATTGAATATTCTGTGGCTAGAAATACCAACCCACAAGTTCTCTAAATCTACAACTACAGTTTTTCTGTTGTAAAAATTTGACTACACTCACAAAACCTTTTATTGTAAATAAACTCTATATCTTTTAGAGCCTGTTTCCCAGCCAGTAATCTGCAATCATATGCATGCAATAACATGTTGAATCTAGAGAGGGAGTCATCTACAATGTAAACCCATCTACAAGTGGAGTTAGGGGTTGGCTCTCCTTATAGAAGATGAATGAGAGTTCAGATCCATGTCATTAAGGAGCAGGTAGAGGTCAGGGGTCATCTCGTTCAGGGAGGCCTACAGGAAGGGGTCAGGGGTCATCTCGTTCAGGGAGGCCTACAGGTAGGGTGAGGGGCGTCAGGGGGCTACAAGTAGGGGTCAGTGCTCATCTAGGGTAGGGTGAGGGGCGTCTTGCTCTAGGAGGCCTACAGGTAGACTGTGGACCTTTTGGATCAAACCCAGAACCATTGTTATATTTTCCCTATTCATTCTATCATTTATCTATTTTTCTATCTCTTCTCTTCATTTCTATTGCTGTGGTGTACTCTCTGCTGTGACACCTGAACTCCCCATCTGGGATGAATGAGGAACCATCTCATCTCATCCTACTGCGTCATTTGAAGCCGGATGTGCGGTTGCTTTGGTCTGTCTGACCTGTAGGAATGGATGTTGCGTCCACAGGGAGGTAGGACTGGGCGTTGATGGACACCTCATGGTCATAGACGTTTTCTACGGCCTACGGAACAGACAGACAGAGAAACCATGGGTCAATGAGGTCTCCGTGTTACTTTATTAGTGTTCCTTCCTGTATTGTGTGTGTTCCTTTATTAGTGTTCCTTCCTTCCTGTATCGTGTGTGTTACTTTATTAGTGTTCCTTCCTGTATTGTGTGTTCCTTTATTAGTGTTCCTTCCTTCCTGTATCGTGTGTGTGTGTGTGTGTTCCTTTATTAGTGTTCCTTCCTTCCTGTATCGTGTGTGTGTGTGTGTGTTCCTTTATTAGTGTTCCTTCCTTCCTGTATCGTGTGTGTTCCTTTATTAGTGTTCCTTCCTGTATCGTGTGTGTGTGTGTTCCTTTATTAGTGTTCCTTCCTTCCTGTATCGTGTGTTCCTTTATTAGTGTTCCTTCCTTCCTGTATCGTGTGTGTTCCTTTATTAGTGTTCCTTCCTTCCTGTATCGTGTGTTCCTTTATTAGTGGTCATTCCTTCCTGTATCATGTGTGGTAGGGGTGTAAAAGGATTGGTTCCTTCCTGGTTTTTGGTCACAGTATTTGGTACGGTCCTATATAAATATATTTTATATCTTAATTTGACCTTTCTAAACCCAGGGTATGCTAACACCAAATGCTCTGTTCCTTGTTTTATTTTATAACTTTATTTATACAAATTTGGTGCACATGCTACTAAGAAATTCAAACCAAGAAGTTGTTTGGAATATGTAAATAAAATAGTAAAGTTGTGCACAAATACGTAACTGCACCTCAGCGGGCATTATCCCCCGGGTCGGAGGAGCCCAGGGACATGACCCTCAAGGTGCTTGGGAACGGGCTTAGAGGGCACAATAGAGCTGAATGCTGAGCTACAATCTGCAAATAGCCTCCTCACTTTGTGTTTCCTTATCCAGGTGGTGGAGGGCGGGGTCAGGGCGTCGCCCGGTCAGTGCACCGTCAGTACACCATCAGCACACCGTCAGTACACATCATCAGTAAGGTCAGTACACCATCAGTACACACCGTCAGTACACCATCAGTAAGGTCAGTACACCGTCAGTAAGGGCAGTACACCGTCAGTAAGGGCAGTACACCGTCAGTAAGGGCAGTACACCGTCAGTAAGGTCAAGGTGCAGACCGCAAGGGATCTTCAACTTGAAGAGAGCGAGGAGTCAGAAAGGTGAAGCAGACGCTCTCTGGGCAGGTTGGCCAAGTTGGTTTGTGCAAATAAATAAATGGAAATGAGCCAACATGGTTCACTCACTCACACATCGGCCTCAAAGCGGCCCGGGGACTTGAAACTTAGCCTGTTTGCATATTAGCCTCGCTAGCATCTGCATGTTTGCATGCTCGAGGACACGAGTAGGATCATGCAACCAACCGCCGGTCTTGTTAGGTTAGTCGTTAGTGGGGTTGGTGTTGGACTATCGACTAGAAGCATTCGGCGGTGCTACACGGGATGGGAGACAGAGGGACACATGGAGGAGGTCTGCAGGGGAGCGTCACTCACCTGGCCCGCTAGGTTGAAGTAGGAGTGATTGGTGAGGTTGATGGGGCTGCTTCTGGTGGCGCTGGCTTGGTACCGGCTCCTCAGCATTCCTCCCTTCACGAGGGATTTCAATACAGCTGAACTTCACGGCTATTTGCTCCTGAATGTTCCCTGAATACGTTGATCTCTGCCCACATGTTCCTGAATAAACCAACTTGTCTTCAGTCCACAGAGTAGCAGCGAGTCTCCACGATGCGTGGGCTGCTGGTGGGTTGAAGCGAGTGGCAGCGCTCTGTTCTGTCTGAGCAGCACCTTCTACTTGGTGTCTATCAGGGCCTTCGCTCCCTTAAAGGGAACGTGTCCCACTCAGCAGAAGAACCGGACAAGTGGGAATAAAATAGATCGATCAAGTAGAGTCTTGTAAAGGGAAATTTAGAAAGGAATTAAAGAAACCGATGATCATAATAATTAATGCATTAAATAATTAACACGGGTCATGCTGCAAGTTTCAAGTCGGACCTAGAATTGTTTGAACGATGGCGTCTGTTCATCAGAAAGAAAGAAAAACAACATTAAACTAAACCTACAAATTAATCACAAAATGGTTCCTGAGTGCCTAAGGAGCCAAAACCAGATCAGTCCTCGCTTGTACCTGCAGGATGTAGGTGACGGAGACCTGCACTTCTCCTGGATAGCCCTGGTCTCCGTCTGGACTGGTGTGCCTCAAACACACGCCGTCTTCAACTCTCTCTGCCCGCCAGATAGCCTGGAGGAGAGAGAGCCTTAGCACACACACACACGGGAACACCTGATTCTTCATGATTATCCTCCAGCACTAGCAGACTAGAACACACTTGGTTCAGGTCTAGCATTGTTGTGGAGCTTTAGAAATGTAAACAATGCAGTGACATTTTTAAATATTGGAAATATTACATTCACTATTGAGAAGGTCCACATTCAAACGCATGGGATTGTTATTACAACCATAACGTATATATATTTTCTAATGTCATGGTTCTTGTGTAAAACAACGTATGAATGTGCATCTATTCACGGAATGATATGCCTTTATCTTTGCCATGCAAATGTGGGCGAACATTCAGGAAGAAATAGGCGGTTAATGCGAGTGATGATTCAGACGTCTTCTGAATTCTACACTCATCATGGGTGCAGTCCTGAGTATGTAGTGGTATCTAAAGTACGCCTCACGGGTTCTCCTGTAACCACGTTTGTGTGACCTTTGGTACAAATCCCACTTTCCTTTGCCACTGCACTCATAACATCCTCCCTCTTGGCTTCATTACAGACGAGGCAAACTTGAAATATGAAACTCACAAATTCCAAGATGTCTGGGACACAGCTGAAACAGAAGCCTGACCGCCCAATTCAACCAAACAAAGAGCAGAGAGCACTGTGATCTCCTGAACAACCAATCAACACAGAGAGAGAGCACTGTGATCTCCTGAATGACCAATCAACAAGGAGAGAGAGCACTGTGATCTCCCGAACAACCAATCAACACAGAGAGAGAGCACTGTGAGCACTGTGATTGGTCATTCTTTTATTCCCAGAAGAAGGTACCCTGTGTGCCTGGTGGAATAATGAAGCCTTCATCCCTTTGTGAAGAAGGACAACACAGAACGGTGTTGGAGCCTCCTGCTCCAGACAGACCTACCTTGTTGAAGCCCCTGAGTCCGCCGTGCAGGGCGTTGGGGCCGTTGTTGACCTCCAGCTGGTACTCCGTCCCGTCCACCACAAAGCGTCCCTTGGCCGTTCTGTTGGCCACGCGGCCCACCAGCGCCCCAAAGTACCTCCGGTCAGACACGTACCCTGGAGCATGGACCACAAAGCAGCATTACGGCCTGAGGGTTTGGATATGTTTTATGTTAGCCTACAACGTTATTATTCCTTCAGTTGCTCAAATTCTAATTGGTATTTTATACTGATTTCAAAATATTTGATCTGCTGGTATTTTTCCATGAACATGTTTAAGACAACAAAACTTCACATCTATCTATAAAAAAAGTTTTCAAAAAACGGACATCTGTTTGATTACAACTCTACAAATAGTCTACAACTTAGGTGGAGTTGAAGTAGGCCTAGGCCTACACCTGACAGTAACTTAGGTGGAGTTGAAGTAGGCCTAGGCCTACACCTGACAGTGAGGAGGAGGAGCAGACAAGAGCGGAAACATCTTCTGCATACTTATTATAGAATGAACTGTCACAGCCCAGTCGGTAGCCTACTTGGTGTACCTGTGCCGTGTGGGTGTACCCCCATCTCAATCCTGGAGAACAGGGTTAAGAGAGTCTACCCCCAAAATGTACAACTCTTCCCTAGAATATAACGCTACTTTACCGGTGTTCAACAAAACGGGTAGATCTACTAAATAGCTACACGTACACACATACGTAATGTACCTTCCAGGTGATCATATCCCTGGACTACGTCATCCACGTGTCCGTTCTTGTCCGTGCATCTTATCGATCTGATAATACAACCGAGGGTGAGGACTTGCACCGTGACGAGGGGTGATTGCAAGACCCATTTATCCACGGAACCCTCGCCGCAGATATCACCAAATGGTTTGGCTGTCACCTGTGTCATCTCCTTACTGTCCGCTGGATTTACACCAAATCGATAATACCGACCTCGGAATCACGTCTGTAAAAACGGTGGATCGAAGTGGTCAACCAACACACAAATTAAGTCAATGTTATGTTGATATACAAAGTAACGAAGACCCAGGTCGCGTTCATGTGAAAGTGGGAAGTTTCGGTTGTTCAAGAAGGAAACAGCCAGCCTCGTCATCGTCCTCCTTCTAGTCTATAGACAGGGCTCCCGTTCGCAAACATGGTTGGCTGCGCGCGCAGCCAGGGGGCAACGAACCGTTTTGTTACCATAAACTTGTTGTATTCAGTGTATTACGTCATTGTATGACGTATTTCCTTGCAAAGCCTGATAATGGAATGATAAAATGCGAGATATAGACCTGACCTCAAACCTCTAGTTCTTTAGATTGGGAAATCTATAAATGCATTATATTAATCCTAATGGGAGGGATGTGGGAGGATTGGTCAGTTGATGTCATTACATCGGCCACAGATTCACAAATGCATTTATCTTTAAATAATATTGTTGTTACTTCTCATGTAAGTTAAGTCAGTATAAGTTGCTACTCCTTCATTGGGTTCGTTTAGGGACACTAAGCGCTTTAGAACCACAATTTATTCAGGAATTGTGTTCTTTCTTCATACGATTGAAACCATTTATTATAATATGAATTTCTTTAGACAGTGAGGACGATCAGATGATGATTTTAACCGTATACCTAAAATGAACCATCAATAACTGAACCCATGTCCTGCCTTCTTCATCGTCTTTTGAACAACCACATTGACCTTTGGTTCAAGAAGATCTTTAAATTCCCCTACACTGGTGTCAAGGACCAGATGTTTTCCGTTGGCGTCTTCCTGGTGTTCCTGGTGTGGTTTGAGCCGCATGACCCTGGCCGCGCTCGCCGGAACGTCAACCGTTTCCCCGTAGTGCTTAAGGACTTCAAACATGGCCGTTTGAACTACAAGCCTCGGGTCGACCACCATCTTGTAGGGGCGGAAGTCGTGCTCCTCGACGGGCTTCCGGCAGACCCGCTCCAGAAGGTCCTGGCCCGGTGCGGAGCCTTCGGGCGCGGCCCCGGTGGAGGGGAACGGGTGGGTTGGTGAACGCCAAGGCCTGTGGGTGCTGAGTGGGTGCCTAGCCTGCAGCTCTTCCACCAGCGCCTGCAGAGAGCTGTGATCCACACCAGGAGCCGGTTCACGTCAGCCGGGAGCACGTGGCGAGACGCGTACGTGTTCCTGTAGACGCACTCGTTCAGGATGCTCGGCTGGCCGTCGAGGTGGATGTCCTCCTGGATCCTCTTTATCTGATCTTTGTTATCAACGAGGATCAGATAGAGGTCATCTTTATCTGATCTTTGTTATTAACGAGGATCAGATAAAGGTCATCTTTATCTGATCCACGTAAGAAACTATATTGCGGTGGCGGGTTATTTAGTTTCTACGTAAAAGATACTAACATGGCACGCTGCAGGCATGAAAAGAGAGAGGCCAGGGGCCCGGGGCCTCTGTGCCAGTGTGGCTGAGACCCTTTTTTTTAACGGGCCCTTTGTCATGCTCGGGCCCCGGGGCCCTTGCCTCATTCATTTCATGCTGCCATTGAAGTATATTGTATGTACCTTAGCCCTACGTAGTGAATAGAAACTAAACCAGCGACCGCAATATATTTTCTTACGTGGCTCTGCAGGGTCATATTTCTGTGGAGCATTTTTTATGCCATTGTAGGCCCTTTGGCGCTCAGGGGCCGGTGGGAAGGTGCCCTGATTGCACATATGGAAGGTCTGGGATTGATTACAGCCAATAGATGGATGTGCAGAGCCCTCTAGTGGCCAAGCCGTATCATGACAGCCTATAATCAACTAAATCATATAGAGTAGTCTGTATATGAGATACTACATTATCCATAACAAAAATCATTCATAAAGCAGACGAATAATCTCAACATTAAAAGCAATTTTTAGCGTGCGTGCGTGTGTGTGTGCGTGTGTGCGCGTGTGCGTGTGTGTGCGTGAGGAGGAATGTTGAAAAGCTGAACACGAGATCAACCTATAAGCATTAACACTATATAAGCAACATAAAACTTGCTGCGATGCAACCAGACTGACAATGAACTTTGTATGACTGATCACCTGCTTGTTGCTGCCTCCCTCCACTTCCTCTGTGCACCGCTCCCATGCACAAGGCAAGCACGCTGTTGGACATCTTTGTTGACGGTCACATCAGCGTTTAAGGTGTTCACTGTCAGTTTCCAAGTGAGTACAGCGAATAAAGTGGATACATCTTTAGTGACTACATTGAATACCTCCCTAATGAATACAGTAAATACTGCACTAGTGAATACATTCCTAGTGAAAACAGCCTCTCTCTCTCTCTCTCTCTGTTTGGTTTCAGCTTCAGGGAGAGTGGAGACATTTTGCAATGTTTTGTCATCCATGCTCTTTAAGCTGCTTGCACATCAGCACACAGGAAATTCCATGCATGTCATAATGCAGGTGGAAATGGTGCAAGGAACACAGCTGTGTTGACTTCTGCTTATTCTACTGTGTTCTGCTGGGTTCTACTGGGTTCTGTTCTACTGGGTTCTGTTCTGCTGGGTTCTGTTCTAGTGCATTATACAGGGTTCTGTTCTACTGGGTTCTTTTCTGCTGGGTTCTGTTCTAGTGCATTATACCGGGTTCTGTTCTACTGGGTTCTGTTCTGCTGGGTTCTGTTCTTGTGCATTATACCGGGTTCTGTTTTGCTGGGTTCTGCTGTGTTCTACTGGGCTCTGTTCTGCTGCGTTCTAGTGGGTTCTGTTCTGCTGCGTTCTACTGGGCTCTGTTCTGCTGGGTTCTACTGGGTTTTGTTCTGCATTTTACTTGGTTCAACTGGGTTCTGTTCTGTTGCGTTCTACTGGGTTGTGTTCTGCTGCATTCTACTAGGTTCTACTGGGTTCTGTTCTGCTGGGTTCTGTTCTAGTGCATTATACCGGGTTCTGTTCTACTGGGTTATGTTCTGCTGGGTTCTGTTCTACTGGGTTCTGTTATGCTGGGTTCTACTGTGTTCTTTTCTGCTGTGTACTGTTCTGCTGCTTTCTACTGGGTTCTGTTCTGCTACGTTCTACTGGGTTCTGTTCTGCTGGGTTCTACTGGGTTCTGTTCTGCTGTGTTCTACTGTGTTCTGTTCTACTGGGTTCTGTTCTGCTGCATTCTACTGGGTTCTGCTGGGTTCAGCCAGTGTTGTATGTAATTGAAAACATGGAATATTATATTATATATGCTATATTATGTTATGTTATAATACAGCACAGCAACAGCTACCTAGATCTATTTTTAAAGGGTGTGCTAGAGAGAGGGATGAGGGAAGTGGTCACGGAATCGCTTAGTTTTGAGTTGTGTTGTGAGGCTTTCCTATAGAGAGAGAGACGTAGACAGAAGCGCTGGTACTTAATGGTCATGCTCCAACTGTTAGCAGCTTAAGGGTTGTGGAGACGTTTGTAGAGCTGGCTTTGAGGACACAGATGTTTACAGCTGGGTCATCCCCTGACGTTGAACAACAAAACATCCTTTCGAGTAAAAATTATATTTGCAAATCCAAACTACCGGTATTTGCCCTTTTTCAGTAACGCTATTATGCTATCAGGTGTGACTTATTGATCCAATAAGTCGCATATAAGAAATGCAAGAACACGAGATCAGCAACATACAAACATAAACAACATATAAACAACTTAAAAACATAAACAACATACAAACAACATAAACAACATATACACAATATATAAACAGCATGCACACATAAGCAACACATAAACAACATACACACATGAACAACATACAAAGATAAACAACATTTCAACATAAAAACAAACAAACATCTCATACACACAAACATATAAATAATAATCAACATATAAACAACATATAAACATACACAACATCGGGTAGTTTATTTGTTATATATGTTGACAGCAAACATAAACAACATATTTATATTTATTTACATATATAACAACAAATAAAATAAATTTAAAAAATACCAACAGTATAGAAACAACACGTGAACAACATATGCACATAAATAAATCAACATGTATTTATATAGTCAAACATCAACATAAAGCACCTAAACAACACGAACCTAAACAAGACGTCCAAATGTTGATCTCAGCGACACTAGACTGAGGGCTGTGTTTGTTGTGTGTGTTTTTGTTTTAAACTTGGTAACATGTCTTATATGATCTACAACATAGTCATCAATGCCATTTTGCTGCTGAAATAAAACCGTCATTTAGAGATAACCGGAGTCAAATCATTTGTTTTTGCCAGCCTCCGCCAACCAGTTTGTGAACTGGTCGACGTCACGAAAAGAACGTTACCTGCATTCGATGCAGGTAACGTTCTTTTCGTGACGTCGAAGTGTTAGTATACTCTTTGACGTCACGAGGAAGGGACACTGGCGGCGAGGTGTGTGTGGATGTGTGGAGCTCCGTCTAGGCAACGATTGATTTTGATTTTCGTGTCCGAGAGAGGGTTGAGCTTCTCGGACACCATGCGGATAACACGCCCCCCTTCCTAGAAGTGGGGCGAATTGTCAGCACGAAAGGCTTTTTTTTGTCACGTAGTGTCCTAATTCGAGCTGAAACAGGCGGTTCACTTAATCTTTAAATATATGAACGTTTTGCCACGTACATCATGAATCAATGTGAGAATGATGCATAAATTACGACCCAGGTTGGGGAGGGGAAGAACAGATTAGTGTGCGGTCAGTGCGTTTCATTTCTCCTCACTCGCTGGAGAAGACCTGGCCCTCCACACCAGCATCTATTTATACCTCTCTTTCTCTCGGGGGGGGGGGGGGGGGGGGGCGCGGGGGGGGGGGGGGGGGGGGGGGGGGGGGGGGGGGGGGGGGGGGAGGGGGGGGGGGGGGGGGGGGGGGGGGGGGGGG
>JAOPJO010000043.1:6508530-6511825 GCA_027123675.1 Molva macrophthalma | reverse complement strand
AGAGAGAGAGAGAGAGAGAGAGAGAGAGAGAGAGAGAGAGAGAGAGAGAGAGAGAGAGAGAGAGAGAGATTGAGAGACAGCTCTAGGGCCAGAGAGACATAAAGAGAGGTTGCAGTTAGACAGAGGAACAAGTGTGTATTGGGGAGCTGGGGTTGCAGATGGCAATGGCGGTGTGTGTGTGTGTGTGTGTGTGCGTGCGTGCGTGCATGCATGTGTGTGTGTGTGTGTGTGTGTGTGTGTGTGTGTGTGTGCATGTATGTGTATCGGGTGCTAGGGGGCTCTCATATGTGTATTCTAACCGCAGGGGGTCTTCCCCACTCTCCGTCGAGCCGCCCAGCAGGAGGGCTCTTGGTTGGTCTGACCTGGGGAGCAGGGGGCCCCTACAGAGGGTAGCTTACAACCTTGGGGCCCCTAGATACAACACAACACTGAGGTCGTGCTTCACCAACTAGCTTCCATTTTACAATCTTGTAGGAAGTATTCACAGAGCATCTTTTAGCAATTGTATCCCTCTCAGCATTATTGTTACTTTATTTATCCACCCTGGGTATTTGTATTGATCAAGCCAGCTACAATTACTTTTTGTCCACAAATAAATCAACCAATTCCATGGACTAGTAGCGACATGAAAATGCTATAATATGGATGGAACATGGGTGTATTATGCTAGTGAACCGTGGATAGACCTACTGTGTATATATCACCCCTACCTTTCAGTTGAAATAACTGCATCGTGAGTAACAATATGCGGCGGCTAACAGACACTTGCTAACAACGCTAATAGTCTGGGCACGGGCAGGACGCCCCCCCCCCCCCCCCGGCGCAGGGTGGGGGCCGCCCCAGCAGAGGGAGGGCGCGGGCCGCTGCGGGGCCAATGGCGGCGCGGGCCGCAGGCCCCCGGACTCTCACTGCGGCCTGCTGGACGGGGGCGGGGTCATGGGGGAGTCCCCGGGCGTTACCGCGGTGACGGCCACGGTGACGGCGGCCGCGGTGGTCCCGGTGATCTCGGTGGGCTCCGCCATCTACCAGTCCCACGCGCTGCCGGGCCAGGCCATCGCCCACCCCCACGGGCCGGGCCTGCACCCCTACACCACCATCCAGGCCCACCTGCCCACCGTCTGCACCCCCCAGTACCTGGGCCACCCCCTGCAGCAGGTGCCCAGGCCCACCGTCTTCCCTGTGGCCGGGGCCGCCTACCCCCAGGTGGGCTTAGCTGTATGTCTCTCTCTCCCTCTGCCCATCTACAGTACACTACACTACACTACACTACACTACATCTACACTACACTACACTACACTACACTACACTGCAGTACACTACACTACACTACACTACATCTACACTACACTACACTACATCTACACTACAGTACACTACACTACACTACACTACACTACACTACACTACACTACACTACACTACATCTACACTACACTGCACTACACTACACTGCAGTACACTACACTACATCTACACTACAGTACACTACACTACACTACATCTACACTACACTACACTACACTACAGTACACTGCACTGCACTACACTACACTACACTACACTACATCTACACTACACTACACTGCACTGCACTGCACTGCACTACACTACACTACACTACACTACACTACACTACACTACACTGCACTGCAGTACGTTAAAGTACATTTACATTGAGTCGCTCAGCAGGCTGCAACAACCAAGCATAGGGTCCATGTTGGAGGAGCTTCAGGAAGAGTTACAGTGCTGCACAACCTGGTGTAAACCATCAGAGTGCAGAGCAGCATGTAATCAAAGTAGCTCTATTTGCGCTAGTTTGAACAGTTTGATAGATACCGCATATCAAAGTGCTTTCTAACTTCCGTGGAATCCATCTGTGAGGAGAGCAGCCTGGACGTTGGTCTCCACGGTGATGTGGGTTAGCAGAGGCTTGTAGCGTAGTTTCTTCAGCGCTTGGTGGTCGAGGGAGGAGTCAGGGTCAGGTTGTTATCCGTCTGCTGTGATCTCTAATAGAGGGTTTTTTTTGGGGAGGGTTTCTGACAGAGAAGGGGGTGCATTTTAAAATGGGGTCATTCGGGGTCATTAGCTCCTGGAGTGTCGAGCACAATGTTTCTCTGTTCATGGAAACCAAAGTAAAACAAAGGTCTCTATTCCTAATGTGTATACTTCTACATTATGACCTGCAGAGTGGAGAACAGCCCTCATGTTGAGGTATTGTGAAGCATATCAATAAGCATGGGTCTGTATGGATTGATGAAAGTATGTTTAAAGTGTGCTTCCCTCGGTCTCACTGGCAGAACGCGTGTTTGGCTATTAGTATGCCGTCGTCTGCTTCAGACAAATCCTATTGTTGCTCCAAAGTGCTCTCGCGGCAGCACCCACGGGACGCTCTGGCGTGCGGGAACTTTGATTGACAGCCGGTAGAAGAGTGCAGGGAGAAGCTGAAATAAATTACCGGTGTTCAGTAAAGACTTCCGGAGAAGTTATTCACTCTGGTTGAGCTCGTCCTTGAAACGCAGAGCGCAGCTTGTTAGTAGAGAACAGGCTGTTGTCTCTCTCGCTGATGAGCGAGACCGGTTGAACATTTTCAGCTGCCTGGCTATAACAAATCAATACTTTCCCCCCCTAGTACCTTACTTAGAGTGTAAACACATTTCTCTTCAGTCAACCAAAAATATATATATATTCCATGGCTTTATGGGTTCTAAAACCCATAGCGAAGGGAATGATCTTCAGATCTGTCTCAGTACCTTTCTTATAGGCCTTTCACACATGAACTCCTGATGAACTCTGGAGAATCAGGTCTGGAGATGATCAGGAGTGGCCCTTTCACACATGAACTCAGGATGAACTCTGGAGAATCAGGTCTGGAGATGATCAGGAGTGGCCCTTTCACACATGAACTCCGGAGAATCAGGTCTGGAGATGATCAGGAGTGGTCCTTTCACACGTGCAACACACAACAGGAGTCCAGCCGCATCAGACGTGTTCACACGTGTTGGAGATACTCCGGATACTTTAGGCGAGGGGTGGTGCCTGGGTGGAGCGTGTAGGAGGCCGGACGTGACGAGGCTAACAACCCCGTGGTGCTGACTACAGAGTACAGGCAGGAGGAGAGCAGTACGAAGCAGCGACGCTCCGTGCTCCCGGTGTCGCGTCAGGCGTACGATGCAACACGTCAGCAACACGACCACTCGCTCGTTGTGAGTTCTAGAGCCCTGGTAGATTTAACAACGGAGGGCCAGAGTCAGACATTTCTGTTCACACCTGCTGCCCCACCGGGGATTCTACAGA
>JAOPJO010000043.1:6501030-6506030 GCA_027123675.1 Molva macrophthalma | reverse complement strand
TTAATTAACTTCTGATTGGATCTCTGATCGATTAAGCGTGTGCCCATTTTATGAGTTGATTTGCTTGTGTGAGCAATGTGCTCGTGAGCTCGTTATGAGTAAGGTTTGGTGTGGCGTGTGTGCTAGGGGTGAACTACGTGTACCAGTTCTGCGTGGGGGCGGTGAAGGGGGTCCTGAGCCCCTTCGTCCTGCAGGAGATCATCATGGACGCCCTGCAACGGCTGAACCCCGTCCACATCCACGCCCACCTGCGCATGCCCGCCTTCCACCAGCTGGTGCAGCGCTGTCAGCAGGCCTACCTGCAGGTAAGCACGCGCACGCACACGCACGCACGCACACACACACACACAAACACACTCACCTGGCAGGTAACCCCCCCCCCCCCCACCTCACACACACCTGTTGCATAAGTACCGTAAAGATGACCTCACCGGGACGGCGCCCAGGGTGGGGTAGCGTGCGAGGAGACAGGCACCACAGCGAGAGGGAAGGTAAAGTGGAATCACAGCATCGAGAGACCGATCGCCCTGCTGCTGAGACGTACGATGGGTTCAGATTCATCCTTTGGTTTAATATTTTACATCCATGGGTGGAACGATGGAGCACCGAGCATGGAAAGAATGAATTAACCTTTAATCTGACTCACGGCTAGATCCTCTCAACGTTGGGATTCTTCTCTCCATCCACCCCGGCGTTCAACTTCCCCTCAGTAGCGTCCCGCTCCGCTCTCTCTTTCGGCTGCGCCAGACTCCAGCTGTGATTCTGAAATTAAATCAAATTTAAATGATCTCTCAACCGATTCACAACCTTTCCCCACATGAAAACACACGGGCTGTCAGCCTGCAGGCTGCTCCTCAGCGAGTCTGCAGGACCACAGGAGCGCCACCTCGTCTCTCGCCGTGTGTGTGGCCGTGTGTGTGGGCGTGTGTGTGGGCGTGTGTGTGGGCGTGTGTGTGGCCGTGTGTGTGGCCGTGTGTGTGGCCGTGTGTGTGGCCGTGTGGGCGGGCTTGTACGTGGTAGTTTCCTAACTCAGAACTGGAGCTCAGAGCGCCGCTGTTGTGCGTGTTATTTTGTCGTCCGTCGCGTGTCGGTCTGATTCGCTAAAGAGCCGCTCCTGCTGAGCGTTTGTTCCGGGACCGGTTCCCTCGCCGCCCCCGGGGGGCCGTAACCGTTCTCTCTGTAAATGAAGTTAGCTCTGCTTGAGCGAGGCCGGTCTGGTCCAGAATGCTGAGGCAGACTAATGAGAGGAGGCATCTGCGCCTCGTCACGCTGCTGGGCTAACCCCCGCCCCCCCACGTCCACGCGCTGCCCAGAGTCAGCGGAGGGGACAATCAGTCCCATATGCTGGCCGTCCCACACGGCTCACGGTTCCCCTCCTCAATACGTCCAGAAGACACGAGGAAACGCTGAACAGTGAATACAGATACATGTCATTAAGGAGCAGGTTGGGGATAGACAGTGATTACAGATACATGTCATTAAGGAGCAGGTTGGGGATAGACAGTGAATACAGATACATTAAGGAGCAGGTAGGGGTTAGACAGTGAATACAGATACATTAAGGAGCAGGTAGGGGTTAGACAGTGAATACCGATACATTAAGGAGCAGGTAGGGGTTAGACAGTGAATACAGATACATTAAGGAGCAGGTAGGGGTTAGACAGTGAATACAGATACATTAAGGAGCAGGTAGGGGTTAGACAGTGAATACCGATACATTAAGGAGCAGGTAGGGGTTAGACAGTGAATACAGATACATTAAGGAGCAGGTAGGGGTTAGACAGTGAATACAGATACATTAAGGAGCAGGTTGGGGTTAGACAGTGAATACAGATACATTAAGGAGCAGGTAGGGTGAGGGGGCATCTTGCTCTAGGATGACAATTTGGATTAAACACAGCACCTTGCCTGGAGCCAAGAACCCTAGCCACTACTATCCTGCCCCAAAGTACAGTCACCACATTGAGGTTGTATGGATATGTACATGGGAAGGTGTGTGTGTGCTCTCCTCACAAACTCTGCTGCTGTGGACGTAGCGCAGGCGTCTACGTCCGCCGTTTCAGTCTGCTGCTGCCAACACTGACTGCGTTGTGGACTGTAAATGCAAAGTGTTCATGCAAAGAGAAACCCCATAATAACTACAGGGAGAATCTTTTCATCACAAGTGTTTCAGAAGAACATTTCTCCCGCCATCAATCACTTTGTAAAAACCTGCCTTTTTAAAAGTTCCAAATCAGTGCGCTACGAATCCAACGTGAACGACGACGTCGAACACAAGGAGCACATTTTCCTTGACAATACAAAAGCAACATTCTGAAAGCACCGCAGAAGAATATTTAAATTTCATTAAGTTGATTCAAACCAAATACTATTATAGATGAAAGTACAGAGTCTTGTTTATGAATGTGTATAACAGTATAGTATTAGTACTATACTATACTGTACTATACTATACTACAGTATACTATAGTACAGTGTCATGGTTGGGGCGGTTTCCTTCCTTGGTATTCTCGAGTGCTTCTTCAGCTCTCAGCTCATCGGTTGAAGTCGCATTAATCTGTTTTGAATAACGTGGTTTGAGAGCCTTTCATGCAGCCTGCCTGTGTTATAATCTCAACTTCACTTAAAGCTTTCTGAACCATCCTTCCTCAGGCTGGGTCCACCAGTCATCAACGCTTTCAGTGCCTGGCTGACAAAATAAGAGCATGGAAAATGCAATAGAATAGAATGTCCATTGGTGTTACGTTAACAGACTGGCAGCTGGGTGTAACTTTACAGCCTCCTCCTAATACTGGGGGACATCAGATTACACAAACCACTGCTCAACCTTCCAACACTGGATTCCAGTCCAGTGGAAGTCCAGCTGTTTGTTCAGCAGACCTAGCTGACCCTAGTGTAGGGCTTGGCTTGGCTTGTTTATCTGAGACACTGCCAGGATTACATTCAATCTCTATTACAGCTGGAGTAATGGATGAAGAATAAAGTAGAAATCAAGACTTTGGTTTCTGGCACTCTACAAGAGTAATCAGACTAGCTAATTACTAATGTACTGAGTTAATGTTCCAGTGTCTTTGCCTGTTTTGTGCTGCCGTTCTGCCCATTCAGCACCTACCACACTCCTCCATGGGAGGAGGGATCCTGGGTTCCTTCTCAGGGCTCGTCTCGCTGGGTCTGGGGAGTTTTCCCTCAAAGCCTGGGCCCGGTAGTGCTTGAGCTCTGCCCCCTGGGCCACTCACAGCTACATAAACAGTCCTGAAGAAATACACAGCTTTAATTGCCATTACGTGAATGTTGAAATATAGTGTGTGTCAGCTTTCAATCAGTGATTGTGAGTGACTGGATGATTTGTTGGCCGCAAATTGCGTGGTCTGATGGGTCAAAGTATTTGGCGCACATATCAACAAACATGAAGCGTCCGTTTAAACAGTCATTAGTATAATAGGACAAGTGCGGCCCAGCGGCCACAGCCCCGTGCTGGCACCGGCCCGTGGTTAGGGAGATTACAGTGCCGAGACCTGTAGCTAAACCTGACTGTTTCCATTTCCCTCTGCAGTACATCCACCACCGGCTCATTCACCTGACACCCGCCGACTACGATGACTTCGTCAACATCATCCGCAGCGCCAGGGGGGCCTTCTGCCTGACGCCCGTGGGCATGATGCAGTTCAACGATGTCCTGCAGAACCTCAAGAGGGGCAAGCAGACCAAGGAGCTGTGGCAGCGCATCTCCCTGGAGATGGCCACCTTCTCCCCATGACTGGAGCTCCAGCTCAGGCTGGAGATGGCCACCTTCTCCCCCTGAATGGAGCTCTGTATCTGGGTGGAGATGGATCCGTTCTCCCCCCCTTGACTGGAGCTCCGTTTCAGGCTGGAGATGTCCTCCTTCTCCCCCTGAATGGAGCGCTGTATCTGGGTGGAGATGGAACCCTTTTCCCCCCTGACTGGAGCTCCGCATCCCCCTGGGTATAGCAACCTTTTACCCATGAATGGAGCTGCATAACTGGATGGAGATGTCTACATTCTCTCCCTGAATTGAGCTCTTTATCTGGGTGGAGATGGAACTGTTCTCCCTCCAAGACTGGGGCTCCAGATCTCCCCTGATGATGGCCACTTTCTCCCCCATGACTTGAGCTCCGTCTCCGGCTGCAGATGGCTACTTTCTCCCCGATGACTGGAGCTCTGCATCCCCCTGGGTATAGCCACCTTGTCTCCATAACTGGAGCTCCATCTCAGGCTTGAGATGGCTAATTTGTCCCCCATGACTGGAGCTCTGTATCCTACTGGTGATAGCCACTTTCCTCCCCCAGACTTGAGCTCCACTTTAGGCTGGAGATGCTGAAGACTCACCTGGGGGAGAGGGACTAGATCATGGGGGAAGTTTTTTAGGGGCCTGACCCCAGGGTCCTTAGCCAGCATCTGATGTCTCCTGCTTGGATGTTCTGCATCGTACTCTGGGTGCCTGGGGACAGAAGACCTCCCTCCCTCCTCTCTCTCTCTCACACACTCACACTCACACGCACACACACACACACACACACACACACATACACATGCAACACACACACACACATGCAGCACAATCAACTTCCTAAAGTTCTTGACTCCACAAGACTTCCTTTTGGTATAAAAAGAAATGTGTGTCTGCGTATGTGTGCGTGCACGTGTGCGTGTGCACGCATGAGGCAGCAGGAGGTTGGATGTTTGACTTTCACTTCGTCCAGACTTATGTTCACTTACACGTATTACCTTTCCGTCTCTATTCAATCATTGTTCAAGTTTGTGTAAACCTCCTCTGCTCCTAAGGCACCCCACCCTTCTCCAACCGCCTCCACTTCCTTGAGGGCGGTGCTTCGTCGTCACTTCCTTGAGGGCGGTGCTTCGTCGTCACTTCCTGTAGGGCGGTGCTTCGTCGTCACTTCCTTGAGGGCGGTGCTTCGTCGTCACTTCCTTGAGGGCGGTGCTTCGTCGTCACTTCCTTGAGGGCGGTGCTTCGTCGTCAC
>JAOPJO010000043.1:6477225-6487439 GCA_027123675.1 Molva macrophthalma | reverse complement strand
CACACACACACACACACACACACACACACACACACACACACACACACACACACACACACACACACACACACAGAGAACACTGTTAGGTTCATGTTTAGATGTCCATTATTGAAGTGCTAAAATCGTAACAATTAAAAGAGATAATTTCAACATCTTGGCTTAACCTGCTATTCACCTTATGTGTTTGGAGTTTTTATTTGTACCTCTTTTTATTTAATCGCCTACAGAACAACCTTCTTAATCCTTTATTCATAGCACAGCGTTGTTTACCTTTTCAGAGATGCAGCGTGAGTCACCACTTAAATGTAAGGCTAGCTTTCAGCGGCTAATCCTGCTAGCGGCTACGCCTTAACACAACAACCAGGGACCTGGTCCAGAAAGCTGTCCAAGTAAGTCCGAGTGTAGAGTGAGGGAAATCGGTTGAGATACCATGACAACGGTGAACCTGAGCGAGGACGGAGCGGGTGAGCTGTGATTCAAACCTGCCCACGCCCACGGGGGGTAACTTCTTTGGCTTCCTGTTCCATAATAACCCTTTTCTTGGAACAGCACCCAGATCACTGTGGCTGCACTGTCATCAAAGTCCCTTTAATAGCTATTATTAGTGGTGTACCTTATTAGTGTTATCGTTATTAAACGGAGGACTATTTAGGGCAGGCTTACAGCTTCGCCAACATGGATTCAATGCTTGCGTTGTCAGAGTGCTTGTCCATAATGGGTGTAGGCTAGGATTTATTTGCAGTAAGCAGGTTTAATGCAGGGAACTGGTTAATTAGTAGTAGGCAGGTTTAATTCAGGAAACTGGTTCCTTGGTAGAAACCAGTCCGTGCATTAATGCAGTGAAATAGTTTCTATGTAGAAACGGTGCATTAATGCAGTGAAATGGTTTCTTTGTAGAAACGGTGCATTAATGCAGTGAAATGGTTTCTTTGTGGCTCTGAGATTGTGTTGAGTGGTAAATCCTCCCATTATCCACGGTCGACGGAGGCCTCAGAGGGAGGGATAACGGCGGAGCCTTGATGTTACACACAGACACAACTAGTCGAGAACAGACCGTTTATTGGAGCTGGCAAGGCTCCCCGATGCTGTATTGCCCACAACACCGGCTGTCATCAGCCCTAACCGCGGAGGGCTGTGTCTGATGTGAAAGTCATTCCTTCTTGTGTCCTCCTGCCGTATCACCACCGAGATGGCCGGTGCTGCGGTAATGATCTTCCGTCTCCCGCTCGAAGCCACTGGCGTTCTCGCGCTGCGACAGGTTTGATGTTCAGCGACATGTTTACGCTCTAAGCTCATTAGTCCGTTAAACACTAATTTGGGAACTAATTCCCCCATCAAGCTAGCCTTGTTTTGGAGGTGGAAGCCCCCCTTGTTCCACGGTAGTTCACTTTGATTCATGGCGGTCATTGAAGTGAGTTCTTTATAGGGCTGTATGGAGACCGCTTTATCATGGCCAGGGCCCGATCCACTACAAGGCTCCGATCCGGTCCTGATCTTTCCGCCAGCGTTCACGTGAAGCAGCCCTCTGATTAGTATTGAAGGGATGAAGCGTGGAAGTATTGACGTTGTCTTTTGTGAGTTTTAGTCTGATGAAGAAGCCAGTCCGCAGCCGATGATTTTTTGTACATTCAGCTTTACATTTTATAAATATTTCATCAACGCATTAATCAATACAAATGTTCTCTTCGTGAAGGCAGGTAATAAAATGGGAATTTTACTGGGTAGACAGTTGGGGGGGAACATCTCTTCTAGGATGAAAAGGAGGGTGCATCGGTCTGAACTTGGTGCCTGCAAAAACATTTTAACGATGTACATTAGGGGGACGTCACTCACAGAACTGTTTTGATGCTGTGCCGCTCGCATTAAAACAGTAACGCAGTAACGCAGTTCCCACCTCGGCAACGCCGAGGTGGGAAGTGGAGGTAATTAATATTTGATCTCCGGTTCTCACAGAGCCCTGACTGCATTAGTGGTACATGGTAATTCTGGGGATCTCTCCACGGTGTGTGTGTGTGCGTGCACGGCACGTGCACGGCGCGTGCACGGTGTGTGCGTGCACGGCGCGTGCACGGTGTGTGTGTGCACGGCGCGTGCACGGTGTGTGTGTGCACGGCGTGTGTGTTTGTCTGCCATGCACCCCCCCCACCCCACACCACCCCACCCCACCCCACACCCACTCCAATTTGGGAGATCAAAGTGGCGGTGCCCACACTGCGCTGTGATGCGGCGGGCGGGGGGGAATCACCAGCAGCCCCGTTTAGAGCGCTGCAGTGGTCCGACCGGCCCGGAGCATCCTCCAGAACCATAATGAGCTTTATGAGAGCAGGCGCGTGGGCTGCATCCACCACGCATGCATCATATTTAAAAAGCGTTAAAACGCTCGACTGGCTTTGGGTGAACACTCCTCTTTGTCACGGTGAGAAGCCGCCAGGGTCATTAAAGAAGCAATGACCTGCTCGGAAGTGTAACTGATACCGGTTTATTGGGAACTGTGGAGTCCCTCGCCTTCTGCTGGGGAAATGGAGTATGAAATGAACAAAGAGATGCACTTCCAGAGACTGAAAAGATGCCTTGTAGGAGCCTTTGAGGAGAGGCAAAAATGTTTCATTTTGTTTTCAACAGCGGCATTAAAATAGTACCAGAATAATGTTGAACTACTGCAGCACTTAACAAAGTAATGACATCAGTGCAGTGCTTAACAAAGTAATGACATCACTGCAGTGCTTAACGACGTAATGACGTCACTGCAGTGCTTACCAATGTAATGACATCACCGCAGTGCCTAATGATGTAATGACGTCACTGCAGTGCTTAACCATGTAATGCTGGAAGTTTAGACCATTGAAGAAGGAAGTTTAGAGGAAGGAATGGTCAAAAGTGAAATGCCTACTCCATGGCACACAGATAATTTGTGTTTTGCCCCTGTGAAACAAGCCAGATGGGCAAAGTGTTCATAAGATGTTGCCAGATGTCTGGAGAAGAAACGTAACTACAGTTATCTCTGCGAGTACAATCAGAGCTCCTTCCGACCACCCAGCCGGCAAACATATCTTTTCAAAATCCATCCCATAAAGACCGCCGTGAATGTGGTAAATGATCAATCAATGGAGATCTCCAATAAATCATAAGCTTTGCTTTTTCCTTTTATCTTAACATCCAGCTTCAAAAAATCAAGATCTGTCTGTGATATCACTTTTATGCTCCTTTGAATGAATGCATGTTTGAAGAAAGTGGCGAAGATATAGCTGTTCCTTTTTTTTCTCAATCACACCAGCCAAATTTTTGGGGATAAGTTATGATTTCAAATTATAAGGCATTAAAAAAAAATAATTAACGACTCCGTGTGGACCGTCTAGCTAAATCAAACGGCATCTCTGGTCGTGGTGTTGGTGGTCGGGCCTCCAGAGCAACAGATAATTCATGAGTTATCCTAACAGTTATTAATTATTAAATTAGTACCATGTGTCTGCGGGGAGGCTGCATAACATGGGCCACACAGGACTACTGGCAGTCTGGCCTATAAAAATAATCTACAAGATGATTGCACTGCCAGATAGATACAATAGAGACTAGAGTTGGGCTCTCCGCCTATATTTATATGTGTTGAATCAATGATTGCTGTGATATTGCGGTGGGAGTGGGGGGGGTGTACTCTGCTCTGGTGCCTTTTTCTTCAACTTGATTTTAGGTTGAAATTCATGCCTTGCCTATGCCCCAAGTTTTCACCGTTATTGCCTCACTGGAGTGGTTGCCAAGAACGGTGGTTTACATACCCTTGGGAGTGGAAGCTCAGCCGAAACTGCCATGCTCAGGCAGAATGCTGGAAGCATGTGTGTTCCAGATGTACACCAGAGGACTCCAGATGTGCTCCTTGAAGTGCAGCTGTGCGATACGCGTGACTACACCGCTACGCTCACACCACGGCATTTTCATCTATGAGATGAGAACTTTTATTAGCAGTAGTAATGATAACTTCACCTATGGTTAGATGGTTACCAGAGCATTGATGCCGGCGCTGTGAACGTCTGAAGACTGAAGAGGAAGGCAGGGGGGCTGGCTGAGCTCAGTAAGATGGTTATTGTTGGCTTGTCACTGGGCTCTCTGAGTGCATTTGACAGAAGAGGGCTGAAGCCAGTGGAAAGTTTCATGAATGATCATCAAAATTTCCTCCGCATTGTGATTATAGAGCGCGACAATCTTGTCAAGCGGTCGCTTCCAGCGCCCTACTGTGGATTGAGAGGTTGAGTTAAAAAACAAAACAACGTTTAAATTGCATATTTCAAATAGTCTTGTCTGGAAAGAAAGATGATCATAAGAAGCCATGTTCTGGCTCGTTGAGCTGCTAGAGGTTTGGTGACTTAGTGGGGATAACTGTGTCACAGTCTCTTTCTAGACAGGCCATGCAGGTTGAGGGATGGTGCGGGGTTTCTAAAATAGCCCTCTCCTCGACAGATCCCCGACATGGATTCTGGATTCTGTCTGGAGTGCCTTCACAGCCTCCCTTGAAGGTGACCGGTTTTGGTGCTTGTGCCGAACCCAGAAATCCTCTGTCAAAGTCCCTCAACATGAACCGATATGGATCTCCTATCGAGACGCTACAAATAGACACTTTATCCAATACGGTTAGGATGACTCGCATCTCCTCATGTAACAGTGGTGTTTGGTCTAGCTTGTGGCCGCTTCATACGGCCGACTCCTTAACGAAAGTGAGATAGCTCTTGCTCACCCAGATAATGACCTTACTGCGAGAATGTTCCCCCCAACCTCATCATCAGCAACCTTCTTCTCTCTTCCCCTTTATTTTACACAGGAGACGGACAAAGCGTTTCCTCAGCACTTCCATCTCGTTCCTCTTCTCTCGACCCCCCTCCATCTCTCCTCGCTGCCTAATTCCCCCCTCTAACTGCGTGCACCAGAGTCGTTAACTGATTAAGCAGTTTAATTAGGCCGCACAGTGGAGTCGCAGGGAGGCAGACACTGCGCTGGTGGCTCCTGCCAAATGAAGGTAAACTAAGTACAAACAAAACTAGGATCTGTTGTCAATTAGAAACGACGGACGGGGCAAAAGATGAACTCTTTTTCTGTTTCTTTTTTTTTACTGTATGTTGTCGGATCGCTGTATGTCTTCGAAACAGGGCGGCTTTGTTTTGACTCGTTTTCAAAATGTAGAGGATTTAATTCCCTGATTTATGTAACTATTTGCTGTCCGATGTAGTCATACTTTGTTTTGAATGTGTTGAAACCTGCGCATATGTGGAGCTAATTCAATGATATTTTAAAACCACAAACAGTTCAGGACAGTCTCAAAAAAAAGTTGACTAAAAGTAAAGAAATAAATAACTAACAAAAACAAACTACATAACCCAGCAGGGGGGAAGTAAACCAACGGAAACACTGTTGGTGTTCTCTCACTTACAGTAGGGGGCCAGCATCAGCCAGTGAGCTGCCATTAAAGGTGAGATGTCCTACATGGGCCCCCAAGCCTGGGACTGGAGTACACATCAACCCCCTGCCAAGACACTCGGCAGGAGGGTTGAGGTGGGGTGAGTGGAGAAGGTTATTTCCAGCCAACTTGCACTTGCCCTTCCCCCCTGTACAGAAAGGGCTTGTGGATCAAAGAATATTAATTCAAACCATGTTTATCCTGGTGTTCTTCACACACTCACACACATGTGCACACACACACACGTCTACACACCTCCAAATCTCCGACCCCCCTCCCCCCCACTTATCCCCACCAACCTTATATTGGTGGGCACACACACACACACACACGCAAACACACACGCATGCACACATACACACACACATTTGTACACACAGACACTTGCAATAAGTTGCGAAAATGTATGTGCACATGCACTCAAACTTACACACAAACATATACACACACAAGAACACACACACACACACACACACACACACACAGTAATTGTGAATTAATACAGCCCCTATAATCTTGTTTGCCACATAAAGAGATGTCATTGATAGAGGAGCGGTAATTACATGCATTACTCCAGAGAATGGACCAGGGGTTGGTGGGGGGTCGTCTTCGACAATAGTAGCTGTTCTGACCTTTGAACCCTTAAGTGGGAGCAAGTCTGGGGCAAAAGGTTCCAGAGCAGGCAACTTAACAAAAGCAAACTGCTCAGCCGAGCCACAGAAGAAGAAGAAAAAAACTAAACACGAAACAGTTGCACTGGTGCTCATGAAGACTTGTGAGATCGGAATTAAAGGTCAATTGTATATTTTATCGTGGGATAACGTTTCTTTTTTATTTCGTCTTTCCACGAAGATTCTAAAGGTCCTGTCAAGCGGCTGGTATACGCTCTTTATGATCACCCTAACTCCGTACAATTCTTTATGCCGTGTGCCTTGGCCAACAGGACACACAGCAAGCGGTGATACACCCTCTCAGGAAGCTTGTTAGGAACCGACACTAATAGAGAACCCTCGCGTGGAGGCCTGATAACTTTGTGTCTTACGCTGCATTTTCTGTAATCGTAATCACATCTCGCAAAGGCCTCACCATGGATATCAAGGACAATCGTCATTTCCATATAAATACGGTTACAGCACCACGGGGAATCCCTGCGTTTGTTGCTTTGATTTGTTAGTGCGCTAACGTTAAGGTAAAGTTGACAACACCACCCCACCCTCCACGATGTGGTACCGTGCAGTTAGTTCACTTAGTTGTGATACTCTGTTATTCCGTCTGTGTCTTTGTAATTCCCCAGCAATGCACGTGGGACATGCAAACTAATTTATGGTTTCCATCTTTGCCGTGGAGGAAAAATAATCAAATCCAAAAAAAATGCTTGGAGAGGGGAGGAAGTGATTATCTAAATGATGGCTGCTGGGTTCAGAGCTGCTGCTGTTCCCTCTGACAGCTGAGCAACGCCATCCTCATCTTTATGGACTAGTACCGAGGGGTGGGGGGGAGAGAGAGTAAGGAGCATAAGCGTGAGGATCACAACAGAGTGGTTTAGGGACAAATTGTGAGGGAGGAGGAGGAGGAGGAGGAGGAGGAGGAGGAGGAGAATAGGGTGGGGCCGCCTCACACAAGACACTTTATGAGAGGAAAAGATCAATTCCATGCATGCACGCACAATCAGCACACACACACACACACACACACACACGCACACACGCACATACGTACCCCTTTTTTTTCCTCAGGCCGATGCATGGTTACAAACACACACACATACACACACACACACATACACACACACACACACACACACACAGGCACGCAAACACACGTACACATAGGCGTGTGCGTGTGTGTGTGTGTGTGTGTGTGTGGGGGGGGGGGGAGTCTGACAGCCCGAGACAGAGCATGACATTTAAAGGGAAAAAAAGCTGACATTGACTCCATCACTGTCACGGCCAGCCGCCATAAAGCAGCTGCAAATATTAAAACATTTTTCATCTGCGCCGCTCGAGGTTATTGGCACCAGAAATTGTTTTCCTCTCCGTCTGCTGCCGGCCCGCTCTGCCGCAGCCTCTCCCCGGAGACCCCCGCCTGTTACCGAGGGCCCGCAACATATTGGCAGTTGATGTGGAGCTATCCGTGTACACTTGCCACTCAAAGAGTGCTTATCCCCCACTCTGCCTCCTCCCTCCTCCTTCTTCTCCTCCTCCTCCTCCTCCTCCTCCTCTCTCTGCAGCTACACACAACCCCCCCCCCCCTGCCTGCAGAAGCACATACGTACACACACACACACACACACACACACATATAGACAAACACACACGCGTAAAGATGCATGCACTCGCTCACTACTAACTCGTCCCACACCCCTAGATTATTGGCTTGCACAAAGGGAGTGTACACCTACAAACATACAAATACACGCATGTGCGAGCACGCACACACACACAGACACACACACACACACACACACACACATCTGTATGCTCATTCGCAATAAATGAACACTTAATGAAACTACAGTTAGAATCAGTCAGATGGGAGACACTGTGTGTGTGTGTGTGTGTGTGTGTGTGTGTGTGTGTGTGTGTGTGTGTGTGTGTGTTTGTGTGTGTGTATCAAATTACTTTTCAGAATAGTTACAATATAAAACTCTACTGTCTCTGCTGGTGATCAAGGGGTACTACAACAACATGTCCTTCAAGTTTACAGGCAGACAGACTGAAGTGCCACAGTTAGACAGACAGACCTACAGACCAACTTGTGTCCATACAACATACAAACCAATCATAAAAACATAAAAGATATACAAGATAATAACTGTGTTATCATAACTATATAACTCTTTTTGTGGTTTAGTGAATTAGGAGTGGAAGGTGTTAGGAGTTAGGAGTGAGGAGTTAGGAAGGAGTTAGGAAGGAGTTAGGAGTTAGGAAGGAGTAAGGAGTTAGGAAGGAGTTAGGAGTTAGGAATGGATGCAGCCTGTTTTGCGTTTCTGTGTGGACAAGTTAATGGTCTTGCTGCTGAGAACGATCTCATTTACCCAGGCTATGAAAGCTTCAGTCAGAGATCAATACAGAACCAGGGATTAGATATCGAGAGGTTTTCTATATGTGTGCGTGTGCGTGTGTGTGTGTGTGTGTGTGTGTGTGTGTGTGTGTGTGTCATCCTTGTGCGAGGATGACACACACAAATTGCATGCACCCAAGCATGCAGCTGCCTAAACCTTGGGCGATGGACGTGAGAGTGGGAGTAAGTGTCTGTGTTTGTTGGAATGCACACAACACAGCGATGCAGGTAGATCTCCGTTGTTGTTTGTCCCTTCCACTTAGTGGAGCATAAACATTGAAATTGCAGTGTCACTATAAATATTTAAATTGCCAATTAGGCCCTTCATTGAATGGGTGATGGATGGAGAGGAGGTTTTGGTTTCTCATAACAGAGGTGCAGCCGTCCTCCTAATGGTCTGGGTCTCCCTAACGGTCTGGGTCTGTCTGGGTCCCCCTAACGGTCTGGGTCGGTCTGGGTCCCCTTAACGGTCTGGGTCCCCCTAACGGTCTGGGTCGGCCTGGGTCCCCCTAATGGTCTGGGTCCCCCTAACGGTCTGGGTTGGTCTGGGTCCCCCTAACGGTCTGGGTCCCCCTAACGGTCTTGGTCCCCCTAATGGTCTGGGCCCCCCCTTATGGTCTGGGTCCCCCTAATGGTCTGGGTCCCCCTAACAGTCTGGGTCCTCCTAACGGTCTGGGTCGGTCTGGGTCCCCCTAGTGATCTGGGTCGGTCTGGGTCCCCCTAACGGTCTGGGTCCCTCTAACGGTCTGGGTCGGTCTGGGTCCCCCTAACGGTCTGGGTCCCCCTAACGGTCTGGGTCTGCGTAGCCCTGCCCTCTCAGGTCCGGTCTGGAGTGTGTTCCCCACAGCAGAGCTCGTGTGTTTATCTCTCACCTGCGATTCTCTGATTCGGGCCATTATGAATTTATAGATTATTTCTAAAAGCATTTTCAATACCCGGGTGTTTGAGAGCCGGGTACTTAAATACTTATAGGGTCTTGCTGCCTCTCCGGCTAAATCCACTCAATGACTAATCCTGCGTTCCAGACGCTTCCGTCGGAATCACAGCCAACATGTTTTTATTTTAGGGCTGCGGGAGACGCCATGAGAGCCGTCCTCTCCCACGGCCTCCGCACGCTGCGTCAACACACACGAGGGAGGAAGTGTGTGTGTGTAAGGAAGTGTGTGTGTGTGAGGAAGTGTGTGTGTGAGGAAGTGTGTGTGTGAGGAAGTGTGTGTGTGTGAGGAAGTGTGTGTGAGGAAGTGTGTGTGTGTGAGGAAGTGTGTGTGTGTGAGGAAGTGTGTGTGAGGAAGTGTGTGTGTGAGGAAGTGTGTGTGTGTGAGGAAGTGTGTGTGTGTGAGGAAGTGTGTGTGTGTGAGGAAGTGTGTGTGTGAGGAAGTGTGTGTGTGTGAGGAAGTGTGTGTGCTGTATTCCGGAGCGCTCCGGGATATGATTGCTCCTCGTCTGGGCGACACGGAGAAGCGGGCGCTGATGGCATAAAGACCCACCTGTTATCCCATCAGCTCCCCTCCTGTGTCCCCGCCCTGCGCTGATACACGGTATCAACCACATGTAGAGGGCCCTGCACACACACACATATACATACACACACACACACACACACACACACACACACACACACATATACACACACATATACACTCACCGGCCACTTTATTAGGTACACCTTGCTAGTACCGGGTTGGACCCCCTTTTGCCTTCAGAACTG
>JAOPJO010000043.1:6382318-6393106 GCA_027123675.1 Molva macrophthalma | reverse complement strand
ACACACACACACACACACACACACACACACACACACACACACACACACACACACACACACACACACACACACCTTCTCAGTTGGTTAAGAAGGCAGGGTTAGGGTCCGCTGATGGTGTTTGGCATCTGTATGTTCACGTGATATGAGGTTGACACTACATAAGATGTAGTGCTACAGAGATGCATGTGAAATTGTTCTGAAGATGACTCCCCTGATCGTTCAGCGAATCAAAGATGAATTTGTGTGTAATGCTAACCCATATGTAATCATGATTGGCAAGCTTTCAGCTATGGGCGTCTGTAACGTTTTGTTTTTTTAAATGTCTGTTCAAACTTGGAAGGAGGTTGTCACAATCAAGTACTTGACGTGTTTAACCCGGGAGTAAACCAACACTAAACTACAGAGACTGATCAATGATTATTACGAAATGGCTTGCTGCGTGCTTGCCCTGATAGGTGGGATTAGTGTCAGGTGACGTCAGATGTGATCTTCTGTGTTACTTACTGACTTCACCTGCCAGTAACTGGGGCCACTAAAAGGGAGGGGGTGCTGTTCCTGCAGTAAGGTTTTAACTTTGTAATTAACTCTTCCTAGAGCCCATCCTTGCTAAGCGAATCCACTTCCTCGCTCCCGTAGCCTATTCTCTCTTTCCTTGTGAGGTCAGCTGAGCCCGTATTGCAGTGGGAACATGGTCATGTCTTGTTTTGAACCTCTTTGTTTATCTGATGATCTGAGTCAGCCATGGAAGAAATGTAACCTGGGTAATGCAGTTCACGTAACAGTGGACACAAGCGTGATTCATCTTAAACTGGGCACACACACTGGGCAGGGAGAACATGTAAACTAGTGGCTTAATTTGAGACTGCGTCTCAGTTTAGAGAATTGACTGTACTGTAAGGTTCATGTACTTCAAAGTGTAGGTTGTGAATTATTTCCTGTGTGTATACCAAGAAAAAAAAACTATCTTTTGAGATAGCCAGAATGGCTCACTATGGTTTGTTGTGCACATGACTGTGACAGATGTACAAACCTATTAAAATTCTAGTTAACCTTTGGCTAGCTGTGTCTGAACTAGTACAAACTTGGTGTGTATCATTTTGCAGAAATGTGTCCAATGTATACAGATAATTTATTCATATAGGGATTTGGTAAGTTAGTGTCTGGTTTGATCTTGGGTATAATGTTAGACACATACACTGTTATGTCATTTGTCTGCTTGATAGGCCTACTTACTGACTGAAGAGTTGTTAGGCTTTCATCCTAAACCATACCCATTTGTAGGAATTACAATCAAACCACATTCATTCATTTTCACCAATCCATGAAAATATAACTACCGGTACTTTTCTTTTCAAACCCACCATGATTGGTCAGTAAGAGGTTCAAGGCTAAACAAGTCAAATAAGCTTGACAAAGAAATATTTAGAATTTTAAAGTAGGCGAGGGTCTGTTGAAACGCCGCTGTAAACTAATTAGATACTTGAGTCTTTTTGCTGTCGGTCAGGGGTTCAGTTCTCGGCTTCGTGACGCTTCCAGACAAAGCCACCAGATGGGGCTAGTGAGCTTAAGTCTACTATGTATATGAAGGTACGGAAGAAATATAAATACATTATCACTGGGATTCTTGCATGGAGGTTGAGCCAAGCTTAATTAGCAGTAACTTGTAACTAACTGATTTAACGTATGGGATAATCTGCCCGTTTCTTGATTCATATGCCATTGGTTTCAATATTTGACATTTCTTGACTTCGAAAGCAATTAGGCCTTATTTTTGTGATGAAGTTAAACAAATGGGCTTTACAATAACAGCTAAAAGCCCTATTAACATAGATTATAATTATTTAAAATTGAAAACAAAATTAAGAACTTGTCCTCCCCGAAGTTTGAACCTGCAGTAGGCATGCTGCATTTGATAGGCTGATACATTAGGCCTAGACTATAAGATATGCTGTTTAAGCCTATTTTTATTTGTAGACTTATTTGCCGTAGATCCATTACAACGCGAATAGAAGCACAAATAGAAATAATATATTATATTCCAATTGGCATAATATTCCAATGATTAAAATAGCCGAGTGGTCCACATTAAGTGATAAAAAAAGGTTATTTTTTCTAAAGCAGAATTAATTGTAGAAAGATGGAGTCTATAGTAGGCTAATGAGAGCCTTTCAATAACTGTGTGTAAATTACTGCTCTAGCCTATCACCGTCAAATTATCCAATAAACTAGGCCAACTAGGTGATTTCCAAATATGCAATAAACTGCTAGGTTATACACAACTGTTACACCTCAAACTCCAACGCTCCAGAACAGGTCGGTTCATGTGTTCATCCACCGCACCTCTCGGGTCCTAACACGACGGGTCCCCGAATCATCAAGGGCCCGTAGCCTAATTGATTTTAATTTGCATTCAATATTCTCCCGGAGCTTGCTTTCAGTCTCTGAAACAACATTTCTATAGGGAGACAAAAAACTCGTCGCATCACTATGTAGAAAACCCCCCTCAAAAGTATCTCCAGAAGTGGAAGAAGAGGCTCCGCTTTGAGGATACTGAGAGGTCAAAATAATAAATGTAGACCCAATTGAGGCTCTCCGCGGAAACAAAAGAGGCAAAACGTTACATTTTGGCAGCGCAGACTCTCGTAGCGTGATGAACTGGTTTAAAGAAACCCAACTAAAGACGGAGCAGCATGGGTCCATCGAGGAGAATGGGCATTTCAAACCTCGAGACAGAGTTGGCTCCTCAAAGGACTTCTCTTTCTTCTGCTCTTCAGTCTCACGCGCCCTCTTGAAGCCTTGCTGCGATGTATATTACACCCAGGTTAAACACATTTAGCCCACATATAAGCTATAACACGCTTATATGCTTCAGAAAGACCAGCGTTCTCTAGTGAAACAGTGATTCCTGCGCATGTTCAACATGTAGGCTACTCCCTGGATAAAATAAAGGGAACAAGGGAAATATTTGCATTACCTCACATCATGCCATGGCCTCTTCAGAATAACACATTCACGGGTGTCTGCTTTGAATCATGCCCACCCGAGTGTGTCAGAAACAACACGAGGCCGAAGTTAAGACTTTAAATTGAGTCCCAGCTCTCAACACATAGCTGTTGCCTATATCCGCAACGAAGTCATTAAAACCATTTATAACATCCTTGCCATGTCAGAGGTCGTTTTCTCTGTTTGGATAAGATCAGTGGATAACTACGCACCTCATATTTAGAAGGCTAATAGGACTATAACACCGAAACCCCATCATTTGTTGTAATACGAAACAAAAAAAAAGTTAATTGTAAAGAACAAAGAACATATTATTTGTATGGGCGATTATTTGTAATTTTTGGCATGATGATTGCCTTTAGCTTTATTGATGAATATATAGCACATTATATTTAAATAACATATAGGCCAATACATAACCAAATATTATTGGAGTAGATCCATTACCAAACTAATCGTAAATAAAACAATTTGTAACCTATACAATAATTAGGCCTACTTAAAACTTTGTTCTACCAATTTATTCGTCGTATTAATAATTTAATAACTGCATAAAAAACAACTGTCAGCTCCTCATTTCCTCGTTCATCACGAAGGACAGCCCATCCTCCAAAAGTAACCAATCAAAGGACGCGTTCTGATCCCGTGACCGTCCTCTGTTTTGAACCTTCCTCTCCACCGTAGCTGTCAAGATGGTTTTGAAAGGGATTCCCTCTGTGCTGTCTCCCGAACTACTCTATGCCCTCGCTAAAATGGGCCACGGGGATGAATTGGGTAAGCCTGTTTCGTTTGTGGACGTCTGCCCTCTGAGATACCCGACCGACATAAGCTACCGCTCATGTTTCACTCAGAGATAATATGATGGCAAGGGAGACATGACGTGTCGTTTAATGTATTATTTCCGTCATGTCATTCTTTGGTTATCATATTCTAGGAGTTGCAAGGGAGGGGTTGTACAATACTCTCTCTGACCCTGCGATTATGTTGTTGCACTTTGTTTTCAGTTCTCGCTGATGTTAATTTCCCGGTGTCTTCTGTTTGTGGTCACGGTCCAAAAGAGATAAGGGCTGACGGTACGTGCGTCCCTTATTAAACCAGAGTGTTACCAACAACTGTCGCTGGGAGATTTAGTAAAATAATTGCAAAGAAATGGACTTGCTTTTTGTGATTTTTATTATAGGTCTGGGAATCCCTCTACTTTTGGAAGCCATTTTGAAATTTTTTCCACTAGATACTTATGTTTCCTCTCCGGTAGGCCAGCAAATTGTTATCATGACATGAAATACCTTTCTTTGTTTCACCATTAAGCAATAAATCCAGTGTCCTCCATGACTATACAGGCTGCAGTGATGGACCTGGTTGAGGCAGACAAACAGAGCGGTCTGAAAGTCCCTATATGGGGTATTTATGGCGGTGTTCTGTGTCGGGTAGGCCAGGTACAGGTAAGGCCGCACCAGAGTCTCCACCTATGGATTATAACGCCCTCCTTTGATGTAGCCACCATGTCAGACGGCAACTATGTTAAATAAACACAAATCTGTGACACGCCTGCAAAAAAAGAACATAGAAAACCAAAAGGGTATTTGGCAGGCCCTCAGTCCTGTAAAGTAGGAACTATTTGTTTGTTGATTGTTGACTACTACCTGTTGCTTGTTGTCTGCCGTTAGACATCCCTCGAATATGTTGAGAGATCCGCCTTCTATGAGCGCGCTAAGACAGCATTTGCCGTTGTTGCAACAGGGTAAGGATTGTATTCATATATACTAAGTTGTTGCACTTGTGTTATACTGTCTACAAAAGGTATTAGCAACTATATTTTACTCATTAGCATCAACCAACAAGTAGTGCACTACACTTTTCTGCGGTTGATTGAATATCTCTGGATTAAATATTACTTATACTAGCTGTATACTGTAACAAAAGTAGTATTTTTAAAGCCATATTCATGGTCATTCTCAATAACGGTGGGTCTTTTGTGCCCATAAAGTGAGCGCGCTCTGTACGGGAACCTGATATTGAAGAAGGGAATCATTCCGGCTGATCAACTGGAGTAGTGCACAAGAAGCATACACGATTATCGCCCCGTATTACAGATGCTTGTGTATGAGGAAAAATTATTTGTTCTTTTGTTGTCTGTAATTGTGACAGTGAATATATATCTTTATAATAAAGGCGAAATACATTTTGAGTTGTGTGACAAAATCGTTTTTATAAATACAAATATGTATATTTCTCAGTTGATATTCTAATAATGATAATGTTATTAATCACAGACCAAATTTGCTGAACTCTAATTGTTTATGATGAATACTGTAAACTGTCTTCGGAGCATTTAAATATGTTTATGTAACATAAATAACATCATAAATGACATGTGACCAAGGCCAATGGCCATTGGCCTTGGTCACATGTCATTTATGATGTTATTTATGTTACATAAACATATTTAAATGCTCCGAAGACAGTTTACAGTATTCATCATAAACAATTAGAGTTCAGCAAATTTGGTCTGTGATTAATAACATTATCATTATTAGAATATCAACTGAGAAATATACATATTTGTATTTATAAAAACGATTTTGTCACACAACTCAAAATGTATTTCGCCTTTATTATAAAGATATATATTCACTGTCACAATTACAGACAACAAAAGAACAAATAATTTTTCCTCATACACAAGCATCTGTAATACGGGGCGATAATCGTGTATGCTTCTTGTGCACTACTCCAGTTGATCAGCCGGAATGATTCCCTTCTTCAATATCAGGTTCCCGTACAGAGCGCGCTCACTTTATGGGCACAAAAGACCCACCGTTATTGAGAATGACCATGAATATGGCTTTAAAAATACTACTTTTGTTACAGTATACAGCTAGTATAAGTAATATTTAATCCAGAGATATTCAATCAACCGCAGAAAAGTGTAGTGCACTACTTGTTGGTTGATGCTAATGAGTAAAATATAGTTGCTAATACCTTTTGTAGACAGTATAACACAAGTGCAACAACTTAGTATATATGAATACAATCCTTACCCTGTTGCAACAACGGCAAATGCTGTCTTAGCGCGCTCATAGAAGGCGGATCTCTCAACATATTCGAGGGATGTCTAACGGCAGACAACAAGCAACAGGTAGTAGTCAACAATCAACAAACAAATAGTTCCTACTTTACAGGACTGAGGGCCTGCCAAATACCCTTTTGGTTTTCTATGTTCTTTTTTTGCAGGCGTGTCACAGATTTGTGTTTATTTAACATAGTTGCCGTCTGACATGGTGGCTACATCAAAGGAGGGCGTTATAATCCATAGGTGGAGACTCTGGTGCGGCCTTACCTGTACCTGGCCTACCCGACACAGAACACCGCCATAAATACCCCATATAGGGACTTTCAGACCGCTCTGTTTGTCTGCCTCAACCAGGTCCATCACTGCAGCCTGTATAGTCATGGAGGACACTGGATTTATTGCTTAATGGTGAAACAAAGAAAGGTATTTCATGTCATGATAACAATTTGCTGGCCTACCGGAGAGGAAACATAAGTATCTAGTGGAAAAAATTTCAAAATGGCTTCCAAAAGTAGAGGGATTCCCAGACCTATAATAAAAATCACAAAAAGCAAGTCCATTTCTTTGCAATTATTTTACTAAATCTCCCAGCGACAGTTGTTGGTAACACTCTGGTTTAATAAGGGACGCACGTACCGTCAGCCCTTATCTCTTTTGGACCGTGACCACAAACAGAAGACACCGGGAAATTAACATCAGCGAGAACTGAAAACAAAGTGCAACAACATAATCGCAGGGTCAGAGAGAGTATTGTACAACCCCTCCCTTGCAACTCCTAGAATATGATAACCAAAGAATGACATGACGGAAATAATACATTAAACGACACGTCATGTCTCCCTTGCCATCATATTATCTCTGAGTGAAACATGAGCGGTAGCTTATGTCGGTCGGGTATCTCAGAGGGCAGACGTCCACAAACGAAACAGGCTTACCCAATTCATCCCCGTGGCCCATTTTAGCGAGGGCATAGAGTAGTTCGGGAGACAGCACAGAGGGAATCCCTTTCAAAACCATCTTGACAGCTACGGTGGAGAGGAAGGTTCAAAACAGAGGACGGTCACGGGATCAGAACGCGTCCTTTGATTGGTTACTTTTGGAGGATGGGCTGTCCTTCGTGATGAACGAGGAAATGAGGAGCTGACAGTTGTTTTTTATGCAGTTATTAAATTATTAATACGACGAATAAATTGGTAGAACAAAGTTTTAAGTAGGCCTAATTATTGTATAGGTTACAAATTGTTTTATTTACGATTAGTTTGGTAATGGATCTACTCCAATAATATTTGGTTATGTATTGGCCTATATGTTATTTAAATATAATGTGCTATATATTCATCAATAAAGCTAAAGGCAATCATCATGCCAAAAATTACAAATAATCGCCCATACAAATAATATGTTCTTTGTTCTTTACAATTAACTTTTTTTTTGTTTCGTATTACAACAAATGATGGGGTTTCGGTGTTATAGTCCTATTAGCCTTCTAAATATGAGGTGCGTAGTTATCCACTGATCTTATCCAAACAGAGAAAACGACCTCTGACATGGCAAGGATGTTATAAATGGTTTTAATGACTTCGTTGCGGATATAGGCAACAGCTATGTGTTGAGAGCTGGGACTCAATTTAAAGTCTTAACTTCGGCCTCGTGTTGTTTCTGACACACTCGGGTGGGCATGATTCAAAGCAGACACCCGTGAATGTGTTATTCTGAAGAGGCCATGGCATGATGTGAGGTAATGCAAATATTTCCCTTGTTCCCTTTATTTTATCCAGGGAGTAGCCTACATGTTGAACATGCGCAGGAATCACTGTTTCACTAGAGAACGCTGGTCTTTCTGAAGCATATAAGCGTGTTATAGCTTATATGTGGGCTAAATGTGTTTAACCTGGGTGTAATATACATCGCAGCAAGGCTTCAAGAGGGCGCGTGAGACTGAAGAGCAGAAGAAAGAGAAGTCCTTTGAGGAGCCAACTCTGTCTCGAGGTTTGAAATGCCCATTCTCCTCGATGGACCCATGCTGCTCCGTCTTTAGTTGGGTTTCTTTAAACCAGTTCATCACGCTACGAGAGTCTGCGCTGCCAAAATGTAACGTTTTGCCTCTTTTGTTTCCGCGGAGAGCCTCAATTGGGTCTACATTTATTATTTTGACCTCTCAGTATCCTCAAAGCGGAGCCTCTTCTTCCACTTCTGGAGATACTTTTGAGGGGGGTTTTCTACATAGTGATGCGACGAGTTTTTTGTCTCCCTATAGAAATGTTGTTTCAGAGACTGAAAGCAAGCTCCGGGAGAATATTGAATGCAAATTAAAATCAATTAGGCTACGGGCCCTTGATGATTCGGGGACCCGTCGTGTTAGGACCCGAGAGGTGCGGTGGATGAACACATGAACCGACCTGTTCTGGAGCGTTGGAGTTTGAGGTGTAACAGTTGTGTATAACCTAGCAGTTTATTGCATATTTGGAAATCACCTAGTTGGCCTAGTTTATTGGATAATTTGACGGTGATAGGCTAGAGCAGTAATTTACACACAGTTATTGAAAGGCTCTCATTAGCCTACTATAGACTCCATCTTTCTACAATTAATTCTGCTTTAGAAAAAATAACCTTTTTTTATCACTTAATGTGGACCACTCGGCTATTTTAATCATTGGAATATTATGCCAATTGGAATATAATATATTATTTCTATTTGTGCTTCTATTCGCGTTGTAATGGATCTACGGCAAATAAGTCTACAAATAAAAATAGGCTTAAACAGCATATCTTATAGTCTAGGCCTAATGTATCAGCCTATCAAATGCAGCATGCCTACTGCAGGTTCAAACTTCGGGGAGGACAAGTTCTTAATTTTGTTTTCAATTTTAAATAATTATAATCTATGTTAATAGGGCTTTTAGCTGTTATTGTAAAGCCCATTTGTTTAACTTCATCACAAAAATAAGGCCTAATTGCTTTCGAAGTCAAGAAATGTCAAATATTGAAACCAATGGCATATGAATCAAGAAACGGGCAGATTATCCCATACGTTAAATCAGTTAGTTACAAGTTACTGCTAATTAAGCTTGGCTCAACCTCCATGCAAGAATCCCAGTGATAATGTATTTATATTTCTTCCGTACCTTCATATACATAGTAGACTTAAGCTCACTAGCCCCATCTGGTGGCTTTGTCTGGAAGCGTCACGAAGCCGAGAACTGAACCCCTGACCGACAGCAAAAAGACTCAAGTATCTAATTAGTTTACAGCGGCGTTTCAACAGACCCTCGCCTACTTTAAAATTCTAAATATTTCTTTGTCAAGCTTATTTGACTTGTTTAGCCTTGAACCTCTTACTGACCAATCATGGTGGGTTTGAAAAGAAAAGTACCGGTAGTTATATTTTCATGGATTGGTGAAAATGAATGAATGTGGTTTGATTGTAATTCCTACAAATGGGTATGGTTTAGGATGAAAGCCTAACAACTCTTCAGTCAGTAAGTAGGCCTATCAAGCAGACAAATGACATAACAGTGTATGTGTCTAACATTATACCCAAGATCAAACCAGACACTAACTTACCAAATCCCTATATGAATAAATTATCTGTATACATTGGACACATTTCTGCAAAATGATACACACCAAGTTTGTACTAGTTCAGACACAGCTAGCCAAAGGTTAACTAGAATTTTAATAGGTTTGTACATCTGTCACAGTCATGTGCACAACAAACCATAGTGAGCCATTCTGGCTATCTCAAAAGATAGTTTTTTTTTCTTGGTATACACACAGGAAATAATTCACAACCTACACTTTGAAGTACATGAACCTTACAGTACAGTCAATTCTCTAAACTGAGACGCAGTCTCAAATTAAGCCACTAGTTTACATGTTCTCCCTGCCCAGTGTGTGTGCCCAGTTTAAGATGAATCACGCTTGTGTCCACTGTTACGTGAACTGCATTACCCAGGTTACATTTCTTCCATGGCTGACTCAGATCATCAGATAAACAAAGAGGTTCAAAACAAGACATGACCATGTTCCCACTGCAATACGGGCTCAGCTGACCTCACAAGGAAAGAGAGAATAGGCTACGGGAGCGAGGAAGTGGATTCGCTTAGCAAGGATGGGCTCTAGGAAGAGTTAATTACAAAGTTAAAACCTTACTGCAGGAACAGCACCCCCTCCCTTTTAGTGGCCCCAGTTACTGGCAGGTGAAGTCAGTAAGTAACACAGAAGATCACATCTGACGTCACCTGACACTAATCCCACCTATCAGGGCAAGCACGCAGCAAGCCATTTCGTAATAATCATTGATCAGTCTCTGTAGTTTAGTGTTGGTTTACTCCCGGGTTAAACACGTCAAGTACTTGATTGTGACAACCTCCTTCCAAGTTTGAACAGACATTTAAAAAAACAAAACGTTACAGACGCCCATAGCTGAAAGCTTGCCAATCATGATTACATATGGGTTAGCATTACACACAAATTCATCTTTGATTCGCTGAACGATCAGGGGAGTCATCTTCAGAACAATTTCACATGCATCTCTGTAGCACTACATCTTATGTAGTGTCAACCTCATATCACGTGAACATACAGATGCCAAACACCATCAGCGGACCCTAACCCTGCCTTCTTAACCAACTGAGAAGGTGTGTGTGTGTGTGTGTGTGTGTGTGTGTGTGTGTGTGTGTGTGTGTGTGTGTGTGTGTGTGTGTGTGTGT
>JAOPJO010000043.1:6343950-6355656 GCA_027123675.1 Molva macrophthalma | reverse complement strand
TAATACAGGATCTCATAAAAGATTTGATTCAACTTAAAATACAATAAAACATTTTTTTTCAATGTTATGAACATGCATATACCAAATAAACAAACAGCAGGTCCCAATTGTTTACAATTGTAAGAGTGGATTATATATTTAAAAAAATACTGATACGATAGTAGTTAGTAAGCTAATTATTCATCAGAATATATTCCGGAAGAAATGTATTTAATAAGAATTAACGAATTGGGAATGGATGAATGCATGCAACGTCGTTGAACACGTGTAGCAACACAACAGTGTTTTTGGTCAGTAAATGAGACGCAAAGGCGATGATCATCGCTAGAGGGCAGTGCACATCTTTCCGCATTAAGAGGGCGTGATCTTTCGTTATCGTAGAAGAGATTTACAGAAATCCCATTCGCTGCCCACCGCAAACCGCCCCCAGAGCCAGAAACCAACCAATGAGTGGGTAGCAGGAACGACGGTGTCTCCCGCGCGCCCCAATGCTTGTTATGGTTCCTGCATACGATCGAAATATGAATTGTCCAGTACACTTTTAATGTATTTATTAGCTATGCTTTAGGTTGAATTTAACTTTTATTAAATCTGGCAGAGCAGCAACAACAAGACAGCACATATGGCAGGGGTTATCCGCAGGCTCGACGAGACGGTTGTCAACCGTATTGCAGCAGGAGAAGTCATCCAGCGACCTGCTAACGCGATCAAAGAGATGCTTGAAAACTGGTACGTGTTCACTGAAGCACCTCCTCGTGTTTATTCAGAGAATAACAGGCTGGCACAAACTGGCACAAGTGTTTGTGCCAGGCTGGCACAAACACTTGTGTCAAGTACGAATCAGATGGACAGGGCATTGAGACAGACAGTGGCCGACATATCCAGTGAAATCATTGTTTACCATTTTATGTTTTGGTTATTATCATAACCATGGTTGTCACTGGGAAAGGTGTATCCATATAACAATATTCCAAATTACCAAATGTGTTGAAACCGATAATGTGCTCTGTATTGTCTTTGTACAGTTTGGATGCAAAGTCGACTAATGTTCAAGTGACCGTCAAGGAAGGGGGGCTGAAGCTCATCCAGATCCAGGACAATGGCGCCGGCATCAGGGTACGGCTGTCTCTCCAGTCTATCCATGGCGCTTTCTCTCTGCCGGCTTCGTGTCATTCTCAATAGCTTCTCCTTTTTTTTGACGTAGAAAGAAGACATGGAAATAGTCTGTGAACGGTTTACCACCAGCAAGCTCCAGAGTTTTGAGGACCTTTCTGCTATTACAACCTATGGTTTCAGAGGGGAGGTAATCTGCAACACATGCATTACCGTTGCTAGTCTTGTCCAAAGAAGTACACCACTATGTACTATTTGTGTGCCCTAAACCTTGGGTGTGTATTTGTACTGTGTGTTCGCAGGCACTGGCCAGTATAAGCCATGTGGCCCATGTGACCATAACAACGAAAACAAAAGATGCAAAGTGTGCCTACAGGTACAAGTTTCAAACTGTCGTTTCTCTGAACGTCGCATACTGAGGGGAGGGGCTGTTTACGTCTCCTTGGGGTGATACTTGTATAGTTCTGAACAAGTGTGTCGCCCGCTTCTTCAGAGCCAACTACAGTGATGGGAAACCCAAAGGACCCCCCAAACCCTGTGCTGGGAACCAGGGCACGCAGATACTGGTGAGTGATGCGTGTTGGTCCCGATGGGAGGAGAGCTTCTTCAGAAGTAGGAGCTATGCATGTAACGGCGGCGGTGCTGCGTTTGGGTCCGTGTCCACAGGTGGAGGATCTGTTTTACAACGTGTCCACCAGGAGGAAAGCCCTGAAGAGCCCTGGAGAAGAGTACTCCCGGATCGTAGAGGTGGTGAGCAGGTGAGGCAGACAGGGCGATACGCAGTGGGTTCCTCATTCTGTTGCATCGTTCTCAGTTATGTTTACCTGCTTTCTCCCTACTACTGTTGCCTATTTTGCAGGTACGCTATTCACAACTCAGGGAAAAGCATTTCTGTCAAAAAGGTATTTAATGTTCATGCATCATTCATGCCTACTTCATGTTTAAGCTTTCTGGAAGAATCCTGGATTACTTCGGTCAGAATAGACGTTTGTGATTCAGTTGTGCAGGACTGTACCACGCTATAGACTGTGCTCAAACCTATCGGTACAAATGTTTTCTGCTCATCATTTTGCTGCAATAAACCAAAGCATCTGAGGTTGGTTTTGATGTTAATTATTGATCCTGCTCTCCTCAGCAAGGAGAGACCGTGGCAGACGTCCGAACACTACCCGATGCCTCCATCGTGGATAACATTCGAGGGGTATTTGGCAACGCAGTTAGCAGGTACGAAAAACAAAACAAGGCAGTTTTTTCCTGTGCTGCTCTGATCTGCTCACTAATAATGGACTCATACCCTCAACGTGACCATTTGTGATCTCCGTGTTTGCCAGGGAGTTGATTGAAGTCGGCTGTGAGGATACAAAACTCGCCTTCAAGATGAAGGGCTACATCTCCAACGCAAACTACTCCGTTAAGAAATGCATCCTCATCCTCTTCATCAACCGTACGTCCCCCTGAAGACGGTACAAAATCCACCGCAGCCAGCGAGAGACGCAGAGCCGACGCCACGCTCAGCTCTTTGTTCGTTCCTCTTCCACAGATCGTCTGGTCGAGTCGAGTGCCTTGAAGAAAGCCATCGAGACGGTCTACGCTGCCTACCTCCCCAAGAACACCCACCCCTTCCTCTACCTCAGGTAACAGGGTGCAGGGTCCACCGCCGTTTCCATGCAGTCCAGCGCGAAGCCTTCCTAGTACTTCCTTCGTTGCGTTGCGTGAACCTGCGTCTCTGTGCTTGTGCTCCGCGCCGACACCCAGCCTGGAGATCGCCCCCCACAACATAGACGTGAACGTGCATCCCACCAAACACGAGGTTCACTTCCTGCACGAGGACTGCATCATCGAGAGCGTTCAGAAACACATCGAGAGCAAACTGCTGGGCTCCAACTCCTCACGCACCTACTTCACACAGGTGCTCACCTTTAAATCAAACTGAAACACGGTGCGCTGTTACAGTGTGAGGTTTAATACGTTTTCCTGACGCTAGGCAGAAATATAAATTGTCTGCAGTAACAATATAAATGGATGTGTGTATTTTGTATCTATTGTTTAAGTGGCAAGCCAGTATCCCGGCCGGCTACCACGCTCATCACAAGGGCATTTTGTGATGCACGCCGTTAATGAGGTGTAAGTGCTGTTAAGGGAGTCGTACCCGGGGATGCCGACAGGTTAGACCGCAGACATTGGGGTTTGAACCCGGACCCTATTGGCTGAAAGTACCACACACCGCCCTCCAACATCCAGTCTGCAGAGCAGTCCTCCACGGCAGAAGCCTGCAGACGTGAGGACGTGCCTCCCCGTGTGTTGCAGACGCTGCTCCCCGGTCTGTCCGTGTCGGAGGTGAAGCCCTCCTCCTCCCGCGACGGCGCGGGGGACCCGGCTGAGCGCGTCTACGCCCACCAGATGGTGCGGACCGACTGCCGCGCCCAGAAGCTGGACGCCTTCCTCCAGCCCAAGGAGAAGGTGCCGGAGAAGGCCGCCCCTGGTCCAGGTCCCGGTCGGTCCGGTGAGCCGCCCGGGTCCGGCGGGGGCGGGGCCACCTGGGCGGAGTCAGGGGCGGAAATGGAGGAGACGGACGATGCAGCCCTGCTGGAGGCCTTGGGGGAGGCGCAGCAGATGGAGGACATGGACGTGGCTTCCAGGGCCAGCACCACCACCACTCCAGACCAACCCAGGTACTGATCCAGGCTTCATGATGAAGGGTTGGTGCCCGTCGTGGTGTCCAGGAGGGGTGGGTAATATTTCAGTTTGATCACAGTTTGAATACATTATGAAGGATACGGTTATAAAAAGGAGCATCTTGATCATTATACCTATAACTCATAATAATTTCTTCTTAAATAATTAGATATTGCTGCGAAATGTCTTTGACTTTCTACAATCAACATATAGTTCAGCATAACACTAGCGCCTACAGGTTAATGCTCATGTGCGTGTGCGTGTACGTGTGCGTGTGTGCGTGTGTGTGTTACGGTTCGATGCATTCCCAGGAAGCGTCCCAGGACCAGCCAGGAGGAGGAGGAGCTAACGGCCGCAGCCACGCCCAGGAGGCGTGTGATCAAGCTGAACAGCATCAAGGAGCTGAGGGCCGAGATCTCTGAAAACACACACCAAGGTCTGCCTCCCCACCCGCTCCAAAACCATGACCTGGAACAGTTAAGGGCCGGGCTAAACTAAAAGGGGTCTCTTGCACCAGGTCTTCAAGAAATGCTGCAGAACCACTCGTTTGTGGGCTGCGTCAACCCCCAATGGACCCTGATCCAGCACCACACCAAACTCTACCTGCTCAACACCACCAAACTCAGGTCAGAGCCGGGGAACGACAGGCACACTTCATCTGAGCCCTGAGCCCTGAGCTCTGAGCCCTGAGCTCTGAGTTGGATTCCTCAACATGCTGATGCCTTGTTTCTCCTGTGTTGCAGCCAGGAGCTCTTTCGTCAGATACTGATTTATGACTTTGGGAACTTTGGCGTGTTGCGGCTGTCTGTAAGTATCCACGCGAGGCTCAACGGCGCTCCCATTGGGCGCCCCCCCCCCCCCGTTCGGTCGTGGCATCAAACCCGCCCCATCTCAGATAAGCGGTTGTGATTGGCCCAACACAGGCCAGGTCCACTGGAAATCTTGCAGAATCGTCTGGGCAAATCTTCCCAGGCTAGCTCAGCCCTAAATAAGACTTACGTTTCGTGACCTCTGCAGTGGTTTACGATGTAGGCTGCTGGCTATGGTAAAGGGGGCCATCCAGGATGTTGATCGTTTCATTGGCTTATAGGTTATAACAGGATTTGATGTTGTATATGTTGTATATAGGATGTATATGTTATAGGAGTCTTCTACTCCTCCCAGACACAGTTTTCATTCTAATCAAATCATGCCTCTGAGCCCTCCTCACAGTTTGGATGAAGCCTGACTTAACCTGGGTACATTTAGGGGGGGCTGAGATAGAAACAGGGGGGCTCCGGCCCCGTTACACGGGGTCCAAAGCGGCCCCGCGCTGAGCGTGTGTGTTGTGGTACCTCCTAGAGCCCGGCCCCGCTCTACGACCTGGCCATGCTGGCGCTGGAGTCGGAGGAGAGCGGCTGGACGGAGGAGGACGGCCCCAAGGAGGGCCTGGCCCAGTACATCACAGACTTCCTGAGGAACAAGTTGGACATGCTGGAGGACTACTTCTCCCTGGAGATAGACCAGGTCCGTCCGGTGCCCGGGTCTCGTGGTGATCCATGTAGCCACTGAGCTGGGGCCCATGCTCCGTTATTGATTACTCACTCTTTTGAGAAAAGGCAAGCACTCGGTGGGTGTGAGCAGGGTGAAGGAAAACACACACAGACTGACCTGTGAGAGAGGTAGGGTCTCTGACTAACGAATGTCAATTTGGACTGTGGGAGGAAACCCTACACAGCGAACGTGTTGCCATGGCAACTTCACACACACACACACACACACGCCAGATGTGGCCCTTCTCCATCATATTGTTGAATGTAGCTCCGTTTCCTTTTTCCACAGGATGGGAACCTGACCGGGCTGCCGCTGCTGCTGGACCACTACAGCCCTGTGATGGAAGGGCTGCCCATGTTTATCCTGCGCCTGGCAACAGAGGTAGGCCACCGACCCCCCTTCGCACTTCCAGAGGGTTTGGAACATTCGTAGTTCTGTAAACGTTCGCAGCGATGTCTCCTGACGGCGTTCCCCCGCCCAGGTGAACTGGGACGACGAGAAGGAGTGCTTCCGGGACTTTGCGCAGGAGTGCAGCCAGTTCTACGCCATCAGGAAGCAGTTCATACTGGAGCCGGAGCCCGGGGACCAGCAGCAGGTACGTGAACGCGCCGGGGAAAGGCTAGTCCTCGTCATGAACTTCCGCAGGGAGCACGGGGACACTGGGGAGCAGCTGGGGTGAACATGGGCCTCGCGTTGCAGGACGGCGAGGGCAGCTCGTGGCGTTGGAAGGTGGAGCACGTTGTCTTCAAGGCGCTGCGGAGCCTCTTCTCTCCTCCGAAGAGCTTCGGTGAGGACGGCAGCGTGCTGCAGATCGCCAACCTCCCCGACCTGTACAAGGTGTTCGAGAGGTGCTGAGCGGGGAGCCGAGCGGGGAGCCGAGCGGGGAGCCGAGCGGGGAGCCGAGCGGCCGGGGAACGCCGCTGGTTTTAAGAAGTCATGTTAACATGTTCATGTTCCACATATGTCAACATGTTCCACTTTATATTGTGTAATAAGTGTACTCATGTGAATAAATATATTGTTCTTAAAATACTGAATTGAAGGTTTTCGTGCTCTTGCTCCTTTTCTTTGAAGAACCAATCATTTATTAGTTAGCATGCATGCATATGGATTATTAACCCTTTATTGATAAAGGATTTGGCCCAAGATATTCAGAAGCCAAGCCAGCCAATATGACAAATGGGTTTTCTCTGTGGACGTACACTTTCCATATAGCTCGTTTAAATGGGGCGCGTCGTTTGGCCTTCAGGAAAATACCTGGAACGTGAAGCCAGGAAAAACACCAGGACCATTAACCTCTTAAATGTCCCGGCAGTTTGACTTCATGCCTTAGCGAAGGAGCCGAACGCAAATCCTTTCCTATGATCTTTCCACTTCACCAAACCTCAAGGAACCAAGAAACCTTTGAACCTGAACCCGAGAACAAAAACCTACTGACGACCAAGCTTCTCCGGTTTTATTTATTTAGCTCTAAAAGTCAACATTTGAAGGCTGTTCTAGGGCTTGTAAGTGTATTAAAACTAAAATCCATCCATTAAAAACGTTTTCCTGTCGTCTCTTGGCAGAAGAGACGCAGCTTTGCGTCGCTGACCCTATGGCAGTCCCATAGCGAGCAACGCTATGCTGTGTTTTCATTCCTCGAAATGTACGCAAAGACTGAACAAAGAGCACAGTGTATGTACAGCTTTGTAAATTACACATTTATTTTCAAGAAAAATCTTTTAAATATTTGAAAAAAAAAAAAAATCAATGAAAACCGCAGAAGACAAATTTGGTTCTACATATATTTTCAAATAAAGGACTGCAATGTTGAAATACATCATTTTGTACCTGTTAAAAAAAGGATCAGTGTTTATATCTGAATGGTAAGTGTCCAGGTGTGAGAAGGCACTTGACTGGTGTGGGAGAGAGGGGGGGTCTGGGTGGGAGGGGCAGACCAGCCGTCAGAGTTGAACCTGTTAAAACCATCATGAGAGCCATTCATGCAACTTATCAAAAGGACAAAAAGAAACAGCCAAGCACCCAGCCAGAGACCTCTAGGTCTCCTGAATAACATGATGTGGTACCAAGCTTTGAAAAACGTTAAAGTAGTGATTCGAGAAACGTCCTCATATCTCCCAGAAAACCGACGGGTTCTAATACATTTCCGAGGCATTTCTCCGGGCACAGAAGCCGACCAGACAAAACGGGCGCTTACTGCCAATTTAAAAAACAAAAAACACAGTTTAGTTTCCCCCCTGTGCTACAAATGTCTTATTTCCTTTTGTTTTTCTTTCCTCCCCTTTTATTTGGTTAGCTACGTTTAAGTGTTTTAGCCGAGAAAGGGAAATGTGCTCCAGACGCAATCGATAAAGTTCTGAGGTGCGAGTTTTAAGGGCTTCTGTGGTGACGTCGCGGGGCGCCTCACTGCTGGGCCAGCAGGGCGTTCCTATTGGCCTTCATCTTCTCCAGGCGCTTCACCAGGTGGCTGTTGGTCATCTCCATCTCCTCGTTCTTATCCAGGGCCGTGCGCAGCTGTGGGCAGAGGAACACAGACGCCACAGGGGGGCGGGTCAGAACAGCACAACGCCGATAAGCCCCGGGGAGAAGGGATGGACGAAACGTTTCACCTCTCTCTGGAGTTTCCGCTTTTCCACCTTCAGCTCATCTTCTACTTTCTCAGAGTTGTCGGCCGATGCCTTGTACCGAGACACCTGTCCTTCAAGTCTGTTGATCTGGATGGGGGGCGCGTTAAGAGGTGAGTGAGCAGCGGCCCTTCATCCTAGTATAACCACGTGTTCAAGCTGCTAAAAGGTATTCTCCGCTACTCACGTTTTGTTCCATTGTACCCATTTCCTGTTCCGCTTTCGAGAGCTTGAATTTGTACTCACTAACCTGTCGGTTAGCATCTCCTGTAGAGACCAACCACACACAACAAACCCAGTCAGCCACGTGTGGGAAGTTTATTCGGAGAGATTCCCGCGACAGAAAAGGGCTACTCACTCTGCATCTCGATGATGTGCAGGTCCGTACCGTTCTCCATCCTCTCCCCGTCGGTGTAGGAGCCGTCCACCTTGGAGTGCTTCTGCCTCTCGTCCTCCAGCTGCATCTTCAGCTTCCTGATCTGCGCCAGCAGCTCGTCCTTCTCCTCCGCCTGCTTGCGTAGCCTGACGTCTGAAACGCACGTGGGCCCCGGCCGTCATTCAGAGCGGGGGCATGAAACGTGTAACGCGTTCGGCCGTCTCCACCTCCCTCTCCGAGACGGCCCTCTGGCTCACCTAGGGGCCCCTCTCCGGCAGACTCCAGCAGCTGCGCGGCCTCCTGCGACACCAGCGTGAGGCCCGAGGCGTGGGGCTCGGGGTGGAAGTCCCCGTTCGGTGTGCCCTCCGGGAGGATGACCAGCCCGTGCTTCTGGGGAAAGGCAGAGAGAGGACCATTACTGCAGTGCTCTCCTGGATCCAGTGTGGGCAAAGAGTAGGAAGACGAATGCCCTTAGATATGTATATTTCTTTGTAGGTCAAATACAAATACGGTAGCCTAATCGGTTTACTGTGCTTGATGTCAAACACAAGCACAAGAGTTTCGCACTTAACAAACACTGATTAGGCAGCGCAAGTGGCCTTCCGCCCAAACACAACACAGCACCGTGTGTGCTCATTGTGGTCAGAGAACCGGTCCGTCCAGGCTGAGGCACAGAGGAGCAGTCACTCTGGGGTCGGGGTTGACCTACCTGTCCCGCCTTGGTCTTTGCCTTGATGTCGGCCAGCTCATCTCTGAGCTCATCTCTCTCATTCCTAATGCAATCAAAGTATTCTTTCTGCCTCTCCAGTGCCTGGCCGCACACCGGGCCAGACCGGGAGACGGAGGAGAGACGAGAGAGACAAGAGAAAAAGAGAAGCAGGAGAAAGGTTGGATGGACTGGATGACTGACAGGTGCGTCGCCAAACAACTCCACACTGTGTGCATGCGGGGCTGGCGGCAACACCATGCAAACACGGGACACAGAGAGAGGAGACAGCGTGAGCATGCCAGTCGATGGGAAACAGAATCATGGCAAGGTTTGCAAGAGGGAGGTGCAGGAAACAAAACAACACAGGAACTGATGGTCACAGGCAAGACTTTGAGAGAGAGAGAGAGAAGCGTAAATCCCCCATGCCTTGGAATTCACACTCGGTTAAGTTGTTTAGTTTGCGTCAAGTGCTGTCCATCGTGTGGTAAAGCCTCACGATGCATCTAAAGTGGATTAACTGTCCTAATGTACACACAGACACACAGGGGATTCCGGTCTCTAGGTTCCATACTAAATCATATCCATCTACAAAAAGGTTTTGCAACCAAAATCCAAACATAAGCATACCTTTCTGTCCAGGGGATGTATGCAATGTTAACTATTTACACAGCAATCAAAACAAAGCGCCAGGCCCCCCCCCCAGAGGCCATGCTCCAGGCCGCGAGGCAGGAGGGGTCCGTCTACAGGCCGGTGACTAAGGGGCTCCATGGTGCAGCAGCGGTATGAGAGGCAACTACACAACCAGAGACCTGTTCCGTCACCCCCCTCAGGCTAGACATACATCAGACCCCAATAGTGTGCGCGTGAGTGCATTCCAGTGAGGCTTATTATTATTATTACAAAAAAAGACACGTGCACATCCGATTGGACAGACTTGATGACTTCACTTCTTATCAATCAATCCTTGCCAAACCTTTGGTTTGGCGTGATGGATGGTTCATCGATGAAGCATAATGGGTGATATACTTGGCCAAAAAACAAAACGGAAGTACGCTGTACTTCCGTTTAACATGGGATGCACTTGCGTACTTTGGCTAAAGTGCATGAAAGCACACGTGTACAAGCAAGTGTTTAGCAAGCACGGGTCAACAGAACAGGCTACCAAGAGGAGAGACCCGTCCTGGTAGCCTCTCCTCCATGCCGTTACAAGCCAACCGCTGCCTCTATACTGGGTGGGAGCGTGGCCCAGAGGAGCCTCCTACCCCAATCTTTTTGTCCTTCCAGTTTATGGTCTCCTGCAGGTCAAACACCTCCCTGGTGAGCGTATCTAACTTAGCCTGCATTTGCTGGCTCTCCTGGAGAGGCGTGGCACGGAGAGAGGAGGAACACGTCGTCACAGCACCGGACCAAGAAGAGGATCAACAGAATGAAACCATCACACACAAATAACAAGGACGGTACACTGACGTTGGGGGAGAGACAGAGAGAGAGATGGAGACGGAGAAAGGTGAAGATGGACAGAGATGATGATGGGAAGATGGGAAGCTGGTTCACTGGGAAAGATTTTAGATGGCAAAGAACGCAAGTGTTAAAGGACTGGACGTGGAAATCAAATGAAATAGAAGTAGTGAGGCCGAAGGAGACAGAAAGGACATAAACAGAGAGGCTGAGAGGACTGAGCTACTAAGGGCAGGGCAGCCATGTGCCCATCCAACCCATCTCAAGCCCCTCCCTGGTTTGTGTTCCCGGTGATCCGGTCGTACCTCTATGAGCTCGTCCCGCTGACGGATGCCCTCCTTGAGCTCGTCCTGTTTGTGCTGCAGGACGGTACACGTGTGCTTCTGTCTCTCCAGCTCCTGTGAGGAACCCAGCAGAGCGGAGCGTTCAGCCACCGAGGAGCTCGTGCTCCTGGCCGACAGGGTTACACCTGCTGGGTTATTAAAGCAGCGCGTATCTTTAATGGAGGACACTCCAAACACAAAACGCTCCCTGCACGTCATGCCCATCGTCGGTGTGAGCCTTTTCTTTCCAAGCGGTCTTGGTACTAGCCCAGCGTACGGTTCTGTGTAGTGTTTTGTATTCTCGTGGTGCTGTTCTTACTGTGTGTTCACTAACTCTGATGCATGGAGACCAAACACCGTGCCGAGCCACCGCTGGTACCTTCATACCAACTTTAGCATGGCCCTAGGGGACCCCAGGAGGGGCCGGGCCGGGCTGGCGTTGGCGGGGGGCCCGCCTCGTACCTTGGACTTGTCCTCCAGCTCCCTCTTCATCTCGGACGTCTGCTCCTCCATCTCCTCGATGACGTCCTTCAGCGTGTCCACCTGGTAGATCAGGTTGGCCTTGTCGTTGTCCAGCTGGGCGTTGGACACCATCGCCTTCTTGTACTTCTCCTCCACCTCCGACAGAGACTCCTGGGGGTGACGGAGACGTTAGCCGGAGGCGGCGGGTGTTGCCGCTCACCTGCCCGCGGAGCGGGGCGGCCGGGTGGGCTGTCAACAGTGGGTTTGGACAGGAAGTCAGTTCTAGGTTAAACAAGACATGGAAAGTTCCAGATTCAGAAGGCTCTGTGTTGTCCCCCCCCCCCCCCCCCCCCAGTAATTATTTCCGTGGTTGGGCGTGCCACAAAGGGTGCAAAAGATGAAAAAACATTAAAAAACAACCTTAGGAAACAG
>JAOPJO010000043.1:6221557-6234076 GCA_027123675.1 Molva macrophthalma | reverse complement strand
CACACACACACACACACACACACACACACACACACACACACACACACACACACACACACACACACACACACAAAAAAGAATGTGTCAGATTAAGAAACATCGGAAAGCCCGTCTGTCAATATCTTTGTTTATCTACGCTTATCTCCCTACTGAAGGGGTAACGCTACTCACAGCAGGGATCATGCGACAGGAGCGGATCAAGTCGTTGAAGCCGGACCAGCGGTGGTGGTCGGTGTACTTGCCCTTGGCCAGCATGTACTGGTAGCCCGAGAAGTTGGGCTTCTCGTAGGCCATCCAGCAGCCGTTGTCCACGCGGATGGAGTTGCAGTGGGAGACATGCGAGTGCATGTCGGCGCAGTCGCCGTTGCACTCGTAGTGACGCCCCTCGAAGTTCCTGCCCTCGTAGAAGATGATCTGAAGACAGCCGGCGGGATGAGAGTCAGACCATTGTCACTGAAATCCTGCACCGTTACCCCGTTGTCCCCACACACAGGCACCTGGTGACCAGCGTGGATAACGTACAGGGGGGCAGGATGGTGTAGTGGCTCGACTACGAGCTGAAAGGCACCGTGTTTTATCCCCAATCTGCGCAGCCCACCTGTAGGCATCCTTCAGAAAGATGCATCGTCTCTTACCCTCTCCTTAAATACTTGCATGTTGTCACTTTGGATAAAAGCTTAGAAACTTCATAGTAAAAAGTAGTAGTATTATAATGTTTATTGGGAGGCAGGTTTTTTAAAGGCTGTTGCAGGAATGTGGGTCGCCACACGGCGTGCTTACCTTTCCCATCATGGCACCAGCGGTGGGTAGGACCGGCCTGTGCCCGCACTCTACTGCCTTTTATGTGTTTGAATAAAGGCACAGAGCTTTGTTATTGGAATAAAGCAAGTTACCATGTCAGCACAAATCTGCCCCATGACTTTGAGCACACGTCAACCTCATGCTTGCATATACTGTATATGCCATTGTCATTCAAATTGAGACAGAACCACAACAAGTCAAGCCGCACGCCCTGTTGTTCTTCTGAGGAAAACGAAAACGAACGAGGACTAAGAGCACTCGGCTGAAGATGATATGTGAATCCAGATGATGAGAGGATCATCACTTTTGTTTTTGTGGTTGAAAGTGTTAAGTATGGTGCATCGCAGAGCCCAGTGGTCTGATAAAGAGTTGGGTGTTTCTGGACGAAGTGATGCATGTGTTTGTGTGTACACATGTGACTCGGATGCGGTTCAATATTAGCTGACCGGACAATCCTACCCTTGTGCAGCTAGTGTTGTTGACCTCTTTAAATCACACCTTGTTTTCTATCATATGCACTTGAATGCATCCTGCGGTCAGTAGTTCATTTACTGAACTGACTCAAACAAATGCACACGTTGAGTAGTAGTCTACTGAAAACTGTAATATAAAAAGTTGATATACAATAGGGCCTACATGTATTTTATCCAATCAGTATTTAAGTATTTATATTTCTAAAATATTATTGATATAATTTTATTTATATTAATTTGGCTATTTAATTGACACGTTTCCCTGCATATCAATAAAAAACTACACAACCGGAAGTTGCAAATTCAAGCCACACCCACAATACAGTGCTCTCACCCTCCCGGAGCAGACACCGGCTAGCAAACAGCAGCTGTCAAATCCTTACCAGTCTCCGAGGATGGCAGAAAATAATTCGTTCACAATAGTGGAGTATTTCGGGGGAGACGATGGTTACCGCTGTGGCTATTGTAAAAATGAAAAGGGCAATTTCTCCCACGGTGAGTGTCAATCAGAACAACACACGTTAGTTTCAGTTTTCACGGTATTGTGCTAGCTAATGCTAATGATACTAGCTATCTGAGCTAGTTTATAGATAAGTAATGCTGCGGAAGCCGCAGTATTTGCTTGTATTGGAAAGTGTGTTAGGTATACCATTAAGTATCGTAACCGAATCGATTCAGTTGAACGTGCAATGTTTACACCAGTATATCATTTAAGAAGCTGGAGTTTAAGTTAGTAGGCCTACCATGGTAACATTGTTGGACTGTATCTAATAGTTATATCCTTGCACTAAGCCAAAAGAGTTGATGACATCATGCCATTTTTTTGGATTCGATAGGTCGGTGTATTGCACCTCATTCTTGTATGCACACAGTCTAACTTAAAGTGTACTCCTACAGGGACAACAAATGAACACACAAAACACCAAATCAAAATCTTCCCCTACTGTCTTGCTCACAACATGGAAACTGTGTCTTGTGGTCAGGATCTTAGTTGACTGCGGCTGCTGACGCTCTGCATTCGGCCTGTCAGTGCCAGTCTTGGGTTACCTATGAAGGTAGAATACGGCAGCAGGTTTTCCAGATATATATCATTTTACTGCTGAGTTGCAGAGAGGGGAGACATTTTAAGATGAAATGCTGAATGTTTTATAATCAGACTGGATGAGTTCATAACCTTTTTTTGGTTTAGTTAATCATCGACTTCAATGGTTTAGACACTTTACAAAATAAAATACATCTTATTAATCTTTTTTATGAATGAATCAAACGCAGATAAAATGGAACAATCCTGACAGCTGTGACGATATGTCGGTAACTCCCCGAACAGTACAAACCAAAGAGCAGCCTGTCCACTTACTGTGTACATTTGATTAGCCTAGGTAACAGGCATGCTGAGTACGATGTGATTTATTGAAACATACATTTCCAAGATGTAGTACATCATTGATAACTTGCATATACGATTACTGTGTTAAGTTCATTAACCACCGTATTTACATATAGTAGCCATGTGTATATAGTTAACATTGTTGAAACAAAAAAGGGAATATCAAGGTCTAATCATAGCATAGTCCCCAATTACTAAAGTAACTGATCGATTTAAACCAGTTCTGTCTAACAGTGTTCTATTAAAAGCAGAGTTGCTTCTCTCTTATTGGCAGTCTTATTTTACTGATCTATTAAAAGCAGTATAAGAGGACATAAAGGATTGATGTTGTTGTGTGTGTTAGTGTATTACAGTGTATTACTACTGTAATACACTGGAGGAGAGATGGAGACCAGCAGGATTCAGCCACTTCCTGGTGCAGTCAGGAGGAGGAGCTGTCTAGGACCCAAGATAAGGGAGCTAATCTTGCTATATGGGACTAAAAGAACAGGATAGCTGGTAGCAAACTGCCTATTTTTTTTCTAACAACTTCAGTGAGACAGCATCACTGTATTAGCTGCAGAATTATGGCTGATGTTACCTCAGGTGAAGCATAGCAATGTTTTATTATGTTTCTAATAAACAGAAAATACTTTTATTATTTGCATTTCTAATGACCAATATTTAAAATAGCCACACCTGTCCTCTTTTTTGACAGACAACTTGAGCATTGTTATATAATGCTAGTTTAGATGGATAATGGACACCATTTATGGTGCCTTCCCTATTCCAAATTGTGCTATGAACTGTTTTTTAAAGTTGAGGGAAAGTTCCTTTCTTACGGGCATCAAAATAATCCCATGATGCATTCTGATACAAAAAAATAGAGACAAATAAAAGATGGCTTGGAGTGGGATTTGTTCGGATGGGATCTGATGCATACAGTGTGGACGTGCATGCATGATATCTAGAGGGGGTCATGTATTGTATCAGTGAGCTGTTTTGGGTACATGATCCCCAGGGTCCGCGTTTTCCACAAAGTCTTCATGCGTGGAAATCTTCCATGTCCCAGGGGGATGGTCCCCAGGATGTGAGTTTAGACCCACTCACCAGACTTATCAACATGGTTCCTCTTTGTACTGATGTGTATCATTTCTAAATTGCGGCTTGGATGTCAACCAATGTTTATTTGGGACTGGTTCACTGCAATATGAGCTGTTTGCTTTATCATAGTACTGTTTGTCTGTTTAAGATGAAGCAATGTTTGGTTTTACTCCAAAATAGTTTTAAAAACCCAATGACCCCTTTCACATTTAGTCATTTCTTCAGTTGGTCCTGAATGAATGGCTTCCTGAATCGGATATAAAAACGTGATGTTCTGCTTCTCCGTCGTACAGGGATGTGGTCCCACACCATGACAGTGCAAGATTACCAGGACCTCATAGACCGAGGATGGAGAAGGCAAGAACGTACTCTCTCACTCACTCACTGACTCAGTCTGTACTGTGGCCACACCATTTCTGCTCTTTGGTAATCAAACTGCCTAGTGAATGATACAAACCTATTCTCTCATTGAACAGAAGTGGGAAGTATGTCTACAAGCCAACAATGAAGAAGACATGCTGTCCACAATACACCATCAGGTAAACACTGATTATTAATAAACTTTGTGCACTGGCAAAATCATAAGAAAATACATAATATCGCATAGTAATAAAGATGAAGTAGCCGTAGACATGCACTGACATTAAGCTGGTCTTATGTTGGGTTAGTTGTCGTAAGAAAGTGGTGTCAAACGTGTGCATTTCTGTTGTCCAATCCTCTCACCTCTGTGTGGCTGCCAAGATGCCACGCTTTGAACTTCCAGCCTGCCAAATCCCACAAGAAGACCCTGAAGAAGATGAGCAAGTTCCTGTCCAAAGGGGAGCTCCCGACGGGAGACGCTGACGGTGAGTCAACGTTGGTCTTCATCCAACGAGGGCTTTATCTAATCTTCGTTAATGTGGTCTTTGTTTTAAATGTTTTCATTTGTAGTTGTAGATGTATGAAGATGATGTATTAAGTATTGTCATTATTTACGTATTTGGGTTTTGCCGTTTGACACGGCAATGTCAAACCTGGGGTACAGGACATTAAAGGGCTGTTGTTGGGTGTGTCGTGTGTCAGATGAGCCCATGGACTCCCTCTGTGAGGAAGCGGGCCTCAGGAGGACTGCCAAGGCCTGTCCCTCCCAGGTGGAGGTCGCAGCTGTCCCAGACACTCAGCAGGAGGTGGTGGCATGTGCACCGGCGGCCCCGGAAACATCTGGACAAGACGGTCCGCCGACTGTCCAAGTTGTTGGACCGCCAAGTGCAGCTCCCAAACCAGGTAAGGTGCCAGGCCGGGGCCCGTCCTGGTCTACATGACCTATGGATATGATCTGCAATCAGCTTTAGCTTAAGCCTGACCCCTATTGTCAATACTTTGTGTTTGTTAAAGTAACTATGTTCTAATGTGTCCTTGTATTTTACGACAGAGTAGCAGAAAAGCTGTGATTGGTTAAATCTCTAAAAGTATTATCCTCTGTGAATGTTTTGCAACAGTTTCCAACTTTTTTCTATGGATTTTGTTTGTTTTGTTTTACATAGAAAGTACTCCTCAAACGTTCCTGGTTGCATCTTACACTCTTTTTCTACACTTATACTTGCCACATCAGGATCATCATTTGGTTATGCTCCCATATGTTACCATGCCTAATTGTATATGTCCTAATAGGCCAATAGGTTGGCCAATAGGTTATTGGTTCTGACCCATTCATCATCTTACTGTATAAGCACTTAACCAGGCGAATGTATTGTTATATTGAGATGTATTGGCATTTCACTGCAATCAATGGGGCCATACTTGGCTGAAGTACCTCTGCTTGCCAGAAGGTGTCAGTGTTCACCTTGTAATAGTCTCTCTAATTGGAAGCGCTGTGTGGCTGTGGCTGGAGTTCCCTTTACTGTTCCACTAATCAATCCAGTTATCTAACTATCCGTCACGACTTCCTCCCTACTCTGCAGGGCAGGATACGCTTTGACAGTTCCCAGTAACAAAGGGGGTAATGAATGAATAACTCCCATCAAACTGATAATAAACACTTAGACACGGTGCATCTCCCCACTGCTCACATTTAATTTCTCTCTGGCTCTCACCTATCAAGAGAAGCCTCTCCTCTTCCCCATTCATCATTACGACAAGGCGGTAGATTGGGAGGGGGGAGGCCTGGCAGACTGGTATCGGCGAGGTGGTTCCAGACCTAGTCCTAGACGTAAACAAACGCTCACGGGGGGAGTGTCTCAGATGTGCTGATTCTTCTGGACACCTCGGTTAATGGTGTTATGTAGCCTAAGTGCAACAATCAGGCCTGTGCTCACTCTCACTCTCACCCTGTCTCTGTCTCTGTATCTGCCCCTCTATCTGCCCCTCTGTCTGTCTCTCACTCTGTAATTCTCTCCATCTCTGACTCTCTGACTCTCTGACTCTCTGACTCTCTGACTCTCTGACTCGGACTCTCTGACTCCCTGACTCTCTGACTCGGACTCTCTGACTCTCTGACTCTCTCACATTCTCACTCTGACTCTCCCTCCTCCCTTTGACTATCAATTTCTCCCACTCTCTCTATCTCGGAATCCCTAGAAAAACAGCCCTCCTCATCAAGGGGCTTGGGAAAGAGTAAGGAGGAAGCAGACATTGAGTGTACTTCAGCCAATGTCTCCCCCCCGCGCCTCCTCCATGCCCCCCACCACCTAGCCCCTCCCACCTCCAACACAAAACACCTGGAGGATGCTCTTCCCCGGCCTTTTATGACGGCAGCGATTTATGGTCGTTGGCAGGTTCCAGTGCTGTCTTGCTATTTACAGATGGATGGAAACACACAGCGGAAATGTGTCTTAAGTCTCCCGTTCTCCAATAGGGGCCGCTGTAGGGAAGGTAACACGTAATTAATGTTTTTGGAAAATCTTTGCGTGTATATTGTATTTTGACACAGGTTCCTGTGAATCAATTACAAACCAGAAACAGCAGGATAAGACATTTGGAAAATGGGGCAGGCCATTTTCCCGTCTTACCGTAAACGTTACTTGTACACTCTGAGATCAGATTATTTGACTATATTTTTCCCTTTTACGCCGGAGGTTGTGATTCTGGTGACTGGCTGTCAACTCTTATTTTTATATATATTATTCTTATAATACTGGAAAATGGTGTTTGCCATTATTTGAATGAAAATCATTGTAAACTGCGTCACTGTGCTGGTGATGCTAAACCATCTACGCAGGTCCATAGTGCAGGGCAGAATTAAACATTTAGCACCCATCCTGGCAAATACTACCCCTGGTCTTTTCTTAGCACTTTAATGGGCAATTACTGTATACGTCTGTCTTCTGGATTTGCTTGTCTGCAGTTCTGCAGCGTTCATTTTGAGAGGGCGGAAGAGGAGCCAGAACGTTACCTGCCAGGCAGATTTGACGTGCCATAAAACGACCCTGCCAGATGTGAATGTCAGGGTGGCATTACCCAGTGATAACAGAGCAGCCTCCTCTCTCCTCTCCAATTACAATTAGCTTTATGTCTTTAATCCCTGGTGCTGTGTGTGGCTTGGGAAGAGAAAGAGGTAAGGGTTCTGGGGTGAGGTGGGTGCAGTCGTTTTTTATAGAGTGTTAACTGCTGGAAAGGGAGCATCTGTCTTGCACCGGAAACGATCTGTCAGACTGTATCTGTAAGAAAGCTGCACTCTCTCCTCCAGCACTCGCATGTGTGGGAGATGAGAGCCTAATTGGTGTGTGTGCGTGCAGAGAGTTGTTTGAGCAGGTCAGTGGTGCATAAGGGTGAGCGTGCATGCATGCAGACCAGTCAAACAGTGTTATGAACAGAATCCAGATATTCGTTCTGGTTCCTGTACCACGGGGGGGGGGGGGGATGTAGGATGTAGGTTTACATCGGCCCACTTGTCCTGACCGGTCGATCACCATTACAAACTTAACACAGGAAGCTCTCGTTGATAGTGAGATAACAGCTAACCAGTAAATGCTTCACATTCAAGGGATTTTATTGGAAGGACTTCCATTACTACTAGCCTTTTGTCGATGATTATTCACCTGTTGCATATTACTGAAAACCTGCAAGACACCCTTGAACAATTTGCTCATTGGCTCATTTGCAGTTCCTCCTCAAGTGTAATTGTGCAAAAATTAGCTAAACTAATCCACTATCAGTGGCCAGTTATTTTGCGCAAGTGTAAGAAGCTGTGCCTAATTATGTCCCTCCAGACTGTAAATAGCAGGAGGTTCCTACACTGGGGACGGATTATGTTAAATGTCGGCATTGAACCCTAGACCTGACTCTCTGAGTAGCCGGTCTCCCCGTCCCACAGCTTTGACATCCTCAGTGATACGGGGCGCAGGGCTGGAGGGTCGTTCATTGAGAAACTGAGTTGATAGGGGCGTCTGGCGGTGGAGTGGAACAGGAAATGGTTCTCGTTTCCTTATTGCTCTAAACAGGATGTGGGAGTGTAAACTGTTGACTTGGGATGCCCAGGACGCCAGAGGGCTTGGCAGTAGTCCAGCAGCAGATACAGTAGTGGGAGTAAGAGGCAGGATGATGGGGTTAAGAGGACCGCTGCGATGAATGGGCCCTACATGTGTTTCTCTGCACAGCGCTGTATGCTATTCAAACATGCACCCAGATCAACCTTTTTCTAGAAGTTATTTTGGCTGGATGTCAGACCTAAGTTTTACATTTTCAGTGAAGGAGTATACATTTCCTTCAGTAATTGTGCATTGCAGTGAATGTTTTGTATGTGCAGAATCTGTATGCGATTCCTGTGTGCTGAGCAGAAGTTGTGTTTTTTTTCTGACCTATACCTGCATATCACCAGTCTTCCTGGTGTAGATCCTATCCCTTGTTGGCACTATTGAAGCAGCCGCCCTGCTTTCCCACGTGACTTTGTACACATGCATACTGGCGTGCCATCGGAAGTCGGCAGCAACCGGTTTTTACTGCCTCCTGTGCAGTGATGCCCTGATGCCATGTCAAGAGTATTGGTGGGAGAGAACCAAGATGACAATTTCCATGGAGGTGTGTGCGTGTGCGTGTGTGTGTGTGTGTGTGTAGATGTGTGCGTATGGTGAGAGTGTACATGCGTGTGCGTGCCTGTTTGTGTGTGTTGCCCTCCGGGTCAGGCCAAGCCCATTGGGTACTCTCACACCTGCAAAATCCTTCCCAAATGTGGGACTCATCAGTGGCAGCCGCTTGAAGTTAGTGCCTCTGTGCTGGCTGTGGTGAGGCCGTTATTACAGGACCACAGAGGGGAAAAGTGTTCTTCCTCCAGGCAATAACCCGGTCATTACATGGAATTTCAGATCATATATATTTCATCTGTAGGCTCAGTCTGTGATCTTTTTTTTTTCTTCTTTTATTTTCATTTTTTTTCCTCCTGCATCTCTTTTGTTCACTTTGACGTTGCTCCGGAGCAGGTCGGAGCAGGCCTTGGCTCCCCGCCCGAGGTTTTCAGAATGTACTCTCCTGACGTGTGACACGTGAGGCCCTGCGTCCTTCACGTTCTGCCGAATCCATCTCTGCACCCTCTGCGACAGGCACGGGCGCGGACCCTGCACGGCCGCCCTGCCGGAAGGCGAAGGACCTTCGGAAGGAGCGGCGTCTTCGGAAGGAGCTGATCAAACGTACCGCGGGGGGCCCCTCCGGCTCCTCGTCCACGCCGCCCGCCCAGGCCCCGCCCGGCCTCGCCCACCAGCCAAAACCCCTGGAGGCGTTCATTCACGAGTCGCTACCCGACACCGCTCTCCATCGCCTCGAGGTGAGAGGAAGTGCAGACAACAGTAACAACATGTCCTACCACATTGGGTTTTTCCTGCGTGCGTCTGGCGAGGCTTTTAATCAGGCTTGAATTGGCTTTTAGTTATGTTTTTTTTTTGTGTGGAACATTCCTGCATGAAATATTGTTTTTTTGCTTTTAATAGAGCCTCCTTCCCAAGTCCGAGGGGCTTCACCATGTGTTTATGTTTTTGGGGAGAATCGCAGCCGAACAGGAACTGGGCCCAAAGGCAGAGCGCACCACACACGCTGGCTCAGGTTACCCCTGATCACGTTAGACCGCAGGCCCGCGCCTCACAACGCTCTGAGGATGTGGAAAAGAACCCTTGGATACAGGAACAGTGGGGGAGCGGGGTGGAGGTGTAAGATAGAGCGAGCTGGGTGTGGGGTCCCGGGGGGAGGGGGCCATTTCATCCAGCTGTTTAGAGCTTATTTGAGAGCTGCTGATGTTGGCAAAGTGACATCCCAGTCCCGGTCGGTCTGGTCTCAGGGGAGCCCAGGCCGTCCGGACCCCTTCACAGGCACCTCGTCTCAATTGGATTAGTTTGTTTGGCTGCCAGGCGGCGTTATTGTTCTGCTCGAGTGAGCTTGGGCTCAGGAGGTTACCCCGTCCCAAATGGAGGTCAACTTCGCATATCGCAAGCCGGCTAATTGGTCGATGGCATTGCCTTCGACCCAGTATGCACTTTATCGACGTGCGGGTATATATATAGATAGATCCACTTCCTCCTCTTCAACTCAAACAAGGATGTTTTGTTTGGTGATGTTGAACAGATCGTCGACGACCCCCCCCCCCCTGTCGGTCTGGTTTCTAACGAGATCCGCTAGCACACAGGGGACGGCCAAGAGGTTCCGACAGCACTCACTTAAATGAAGATGGCTGTTCACACCCCAGCAATTAAAACCCGTCTGGCTCTATTTCGTCATAAACACAGCTGTTAACCCCGGCAGACCTCTGTCAGAGTGTTGACTCAGTGTCCTGATCTGGAGGCGAACGCCTCCAGTGGACATGAGTGCCTGTAGGAAATGTTGAGAGAATACAGATGAGAAGGTCATCATTCGTCAACACAAATACCAGCAAGGGCCTCTCTGGTCGTCACCATTCTACGGGAACTGCAGTTCTGGCCTTTGCTCTGGTACATTGGCGGTGTGTTAATAATATATGTTGAGCTCCTTCCCTTGTTAAATGTTGGCTAACCCTTTGCCATTATACAATATTGAGGATGGATTATTCACAAATTTCATGTGTGTTCATAACATGGAAAAAGTCCATTTGGGATGACCACTTACTGTATTGGCCTCCCTTCAACGTTATATGTGTAATATTGCTAGCCACCACCAGGGGGCAGTATGGTCATGTATTTCAAAGGGCCTTAGGCGTCAGAACACTGTCCACTGTGAGTGAACTCTCCTGCCTAGACTTGCAGTTTCTCCATATCATGGTCCCATTAGGTCTCCTGGTGTTCACATGCTATGGTTTGGCTGTCAGACCGGCACTGTATTTATTTATACGTTCACTTTAGACATCGAGTCTGCTCTTTGTTTTGCGGGCCTTTCTGGAGGGAGTTCTGGGATTGTTTTGATTACGAGTGGGCTTCTAAGATGAGGCCCTAGAAGGCCAATATCTTTCATTTTTAATTAAATCCCAACCAAAGCCACTTGTATTACATGGCGTTATTTCAACATTCTTCAAGTAGTCCAACTTTAGCCTATTGGTGTTAGATCACAAGAATATTTTGTGGGATGCGTTTTAGCCACACCGGCTGCATTTGCAGTATCGGCTGGACAAAATAATTTCGTCCGATCACTGGATATCTGGAGATTTGCGCCCGAACAAATAAAATGTCTTTACTTGAGGGTTACCCTCTCACGTAGCGTTCTCTGATCTCTTTGTTTGAGTAACGGACGGGGAGCCAAGCTGTGTTATGAGAGCTCAACTGAGCTCCAATTCAAACAAACCCAAGGCTCAATTCCCCTCTCCCATCCCTCGGCGGGATTTCAGAGTCCGAGGATTCACGTGGTGCCGGCCCGTTTGCCAACACAAGCATCTAAACGGGTTAATTAAAACAGAGCCAGATGACGTGGAGGGTGAACCTGTGTGACGTTATCGTGACACTGCAACACGCTGCTAGTTATTCAACCGCCAAACCATCCGGTGACGTGCTGCGATCCTCCCAGTACGACAGATTCATACTCTGTTACATTAGAGAGAAAATCTATTTATTATTATGTTTGTATTTATTATTATCGTGGAAAAAACGCTAACTGCATGCTTGACTGATTGCCATTGATGCCAGAGAATTTTAAATCAATGTATGGCTCCCTTCCATGTATGACAACACCGTCCACCTTAATGTGTTGTTTGTAATAACAAAGTATCAACAGTATGAGTCGAGTCCTAATCCAGCAAGACATGGTGGAGCCCTGAACACGGGTCAATGGCACGTTCTTTTGTTGTTTTAAAGATGTCATAAGCTTGTTGTTTTCCTGTATGTCCTGTCAGACACCTGTCTGGATAAATGTTTCACCATGGAAACAGACACAAACACACCCTTGCTCTGCATCATTAGCCTTTCCCCATCAAGTCACAGCTGTGGTGGGAGAGGGCCTCCTTCAGCAGTGGGAAAGACTTGGCTGAAAGAGGATTAGATATAGTGCTATCTCACAGAGGTTGCAGTTTTTAATGGCTTAAGAAACCTCCAAACTGAAACTCAAAGCATTTATTTTACTGGTAATGGTCCATAGACATCTGGGTGCCCACATTTTGCAGCCAAAAACGTATGAGTTTTCTTTGGCAGAACTTGAAAAAGGGTGTGTTTTTGTCCATTTTCAGCACAGTTACTGTCTCGTCCTCCCCCTTTTATTTCCCTCTCTCTCTCGCTCGCTCTTTCTCTTTGATTTGCGATAATTTGGCCTCTTTTTTTCTTTTTCTTTTTGTCCTCCTCACTTATGTCTCTCTCTCTCTCTCTCTCTCTCTCTCTCTCTCTCTCTCTCTCTCTCTCTCTCTCTCTCTCTCTCTCTCTC
>JAOPJO010000043.1:6072417-6084448 GCA_027123675.1 Molva macrophthalma | reverse complement strand
CACACGGCCCCCCCGCCGGGGCCGCGGGGCGGCGGGGGGGCGGGCGCCCGCCCAGCGACCGAGGTCGTGCCGTACGTCAGTCGGCCTGCTGATTGACAGTGACTCGGATGTCAATAAATGTCATAAATGTCGTTCGGTCCCCGTCCGCGAGGCCCCCGGGGACCCCTATGCGGTGAGCACACAGCCCAGAATGTGGGACCCCCGGAGGGACGCGCAGCAAGCGCTCCGACGGGGACGCTCCTGGGACACGCTTGGGGACGGGATGCGTGTTCGGAGAGAGGCTGTGCGAGGAGATCCGCCGTCGCCGACATTCATATCATTGGTCCATGAAACAATAAAAAGACGGCCGAACGGCGTTGACAACGCTAGGGAGAGGTTTAAATGCCCTTTTCTTTCCTAATGGGCACGCTTCGGCTTCCTCGTCTTTATGGCGTTTGGCAAACAACGTTCTGGAGCATTACCGCCACCAACTGGCACGGAGTTAGGATCCGTGCAAAGCCTACCCGAGCCAACCCTATCATCATCACTCCATAGATCATTAGATAGAGCGGACACTAAAGCAGACACACATTAAAACTAGTGTTGTGTATACAAAAATGGCGTGAGCTTTGTGAGCTTTTTCAGTTTAATAACAGGGTTATTGCTGCGTTTTTTTTAATCATCATTTTACTGCTCTTATCATTTTTCTGCAAATGGGCATCTTATAACTGGCCGTTCGTGATGATGGTTACCTGCCAGCTTGCCATTGGCTATCATGTTGGTAGCTACCAGCTTGATGGTGGACTGGGAGGGGCCTGAGGAGGTGATGGTGGTGACCAAGCAGGCCTTCAGCGAATCACAGTAGTAGCTGGAGTTGTCTGCACTTGTCTCCAGCAGTAACTGCACCGCCCGGTCAGTCTGGGGGGAGGGAGAGAGAGTGAGAGAGAAAAAGAAAGCGAGAGAGACAGAGTTGATTCAAGTGGTGACGGGGCGATGTCATCCCTTCAACAGAAAAATGAGTGGCAGGTCTGTAGTCCCAACCTGGCCCAGCAGGAGGAGCTGGTCAGCACACTTCTTGGTGTGCTCGTAGCTGGAACGCTTCACCTCCTGCAGATGAACGCGGTCCAACTGGAATTTCTGTGGCAGAGGAAACAAGTTAAATAACAGATGATTCAATGGGACACCAATATTGCTCACTTTTTTTCCTGTTTGTGTGCAAGAAGAAGGTTTAATCACGTGTCAACGGATAGCCTTGGGCTAGAGGGCCATTTGGTATTTCCTAGTGAAGATTAATTAACCTTTACACACCAGTTCTGCCCGGGGCTTCCACTCTACCTACTGGGAGATGGAGATCGCATCTCAATCTCATCTTAACCGATAGAAAACACACAAAACTGAAATAACTGTACTCAGCACTGTACAGCGTTTTTTACTTGTTTTCAATACAGAGTGAAACAGCATAATGTGATTAAAATATGACAATATACATGTTTACCCAGAGAACTGAGAGGAAGAAGGGAATATTATGGTTTGTGTGTGTGAGCGTTAGCGTGCGTAAGTGCGTGCATGTGTGTGTGTCTGTATGTGTGTCTGTGTGTGCATTTGTGTGTGGGTGAGTGCGTTTGTGTGGCTCACAACAACACAACAAGCAGCTTATTATAGCCAGCCATTTGCATATGTATGCCTCTGCCACGCTTGCCTTCTGAGTCGGAATGAGCGTGGGGAAAAACGGGCTCGTCTTTGAAGAATTCACCAAGGCCAAGCAGGGTCCGCATTGTGGGTTCTGTTTTAATTAGGCTGTTGATGTACTACTGTCTTTATTGGCCCCTGTCTCTAAACTCTGTCTGGTTGATGGTCAGATTACCTCAGTGGCGACACTCTCAAAGTAGCAGAGCACAGCCTGCGCTCTCTGTGAGAGAGACCACATCCGTCACGCTGACGACACAGAGCCCCCCGTACCGGTCAGTCAACAGGCTCAGGGAACAAATCACGTGGTGGATTTACGTAGTATGAAAAATAATATGAAAAATACATCCCAGCGTCTCTTTATGCTCTAGTGAATCTGTGCTTCAGGTTTTGTCTCAAGCCTCACATAAAAGTTGTTTATTTTCTCTTCTTTACAATGGAGTGGATCTACAGAAGAAAAATAAAACAGAAATGTACTTCTGAAAAAATAAAACAGAAGTGTGGTCTGTTTTCTGTAGTGTACTGATGCCTCCTCATCAGTGGGAAAAGACTGGCATCAGCCTTGAAGAAAAGAGTCATTCTCTTCATTGGTGTACGGGGAAATAAATGTGGAATTGGGATTCAATGCTTCAATTACAACAAGAAAGGCAAATGTGGCAGTAAGGTTATATTTCAAGGCATTATCTTTTGTTGCTCCAAATTCAGTTGAGACATACACAAGAATGCAAGGCTCAGGGCTCTAAAAAAAAAAAAAAAAAAGAAATAAGGACCTCCAGATCTTTGATTAAAATCCTCCACTGTCACCAAGGCAACCAACAGCCTCCAGTTTGGTTGGTTGCCAGGCTGCCATAACAACCAGCAGTCCATCCAGGCTGATACAAACAGAGGAAAGCTGATCAATAGGTTGAACAAATGTTTGTCTGCTTGTGGCTGTTGTGTTATTATATGGATGACACGTCCCGAGTGTGGTGTGGATCCTCACAACTTTTGTCGCCGCAGGAATTAAAAATCGGTACCAAAAGACACAAATCGATTTTTGCAGATGACTGATGAAATAAATGTAGCAATACACATTTTTACAGTTTCTCTAAGGCTAAGCTATTGGCTAGTTGTGACTGCAGATTTATTAATATAGAGCCAATTTCTCATTTTGTCAACTAAATCTATTTAAGGTTAATCACATTAGGTAATTATTATAATTTCTGAAGTGCCTTTACGTTAAAGCATCCAAGTAAGATATATGACCATTGCAGTCCTTTATCAACAACCACTGCTATCCAAGACATTACAGACAGGGCAAACCAAGGCTGCTTGTTGGTTTATAATGTCCTTGACGGGGTCTCAGCGGGCTTCGAGCAGCTCAGACAGGAAGCAGTGGAAAGGTCCAGGAGCACCGAATGTCAGACGGCCTTGACCAGAGAGGGCACACAAGGGTGGCATGCTCCCTCGTGGGGCTTTGGAGGTGAATGCCATTGATAATTGTCGGCGCGAGTGTAATGTCAGTTTGTGTGTGTGTGTGTGTGTGTGTGTGTGTGTGTGTGTGTTTAACGTGCTGTGAGTTGTGTAGTGCTGACATTGACACCAAAGGCCACCGGGGACAGTCTGGCTGTCTGTGGTCCTACGTGGCCAGACTCCGAGTCACTATCGGGAGACTTTGAAGGACTCTGAGTGGAGGTGGGTGGGGGTGGTTACGGCTGCACTGCCTGCCCGGCTCATCAGTGCTAATGTTAGCACCTGATGAAGCATCCATAGTGGAACCAAACACTGATACACGAAGAGCCTCTCACACAAATTGCACAGACATGCGCACACACACACACGCACACGCACACGCACGCACACACACACACACACACACACACACACACACACACACACACGCACACACGCACGCACACACGCACACACACACACACACAGGTTCCCGGGCTCTCCCGACCGCCATTACCTGGAAGTAACTGCTCTCGCACAGGGTGTCGTGGCAGATGTCCAGGTAGCTGTGGCAGGCTGGCTGGCTGCCATCACTCTGCTGACCCTCGGCAGAGGGCACGCTCAGCTGGCGGGCCTGAGCAAACGACTGCAGGTAGTGGGACGCCACGCTCCAGAACTGAAGGTCCGACTCGTCCCCGAAGAGCCTGCGGACGGAGGCGACCACCACGGATGTAAAACACAGAACTAGCCCCCTCGCTTCGGATGAGCACCCTGTTCTCTTTGTTGCTGCGAGATCAAACCGGCGTGTTAAGAATGATCACGTCGCCGGAGTTTGTCGCGCTAATGACTGTAAATCCCCGGGTCTACCGCTGCCAACATCCCCTCACATCTGCCCCCGCCTCCCCCCTGATCTCTCCCTCTCCCGGCTGACGCCAGCGCCATTAAATCGGCCCCATCTCAGGATATTAGCTGAGGCTGTTGCTAGGCTACTTCACTGTAAAGGACAGTGATCGAGGCGTGCTTGATCCGGCCGACGGCACTGCGGACACTCAAAGCAGGCGACAGTGTTTGTCTTTTGCCTCGGGAGCCTTGGGGGGTTCCAGGTTCGATATCACATCTTGGAAGCCCCTGCCATCTATTTTTGGCAGGGGATATTCTGTCCAGAGACTGTATTTGATTAAAGCTAGGGTAGGCAATTTATTTTAGATGCATTTGTTGTCAGATTTGTTGAAATTCTCTTCCACATCCCGACTTCAATCAATAAATCAAATGCTCCGATAAAAAACTAATAATAATCTGGTATCTGTGGCTGTCACTGGCCTGTAATAAGCCTGTCCAATCATGTCATTCGGCCCGAATGACATGATTGGATGGCCTACCTGTCTGTCTACCTACCTACCCGGCTACCTGCACACAACCCTGCCCGTGCCCTCATTGCACATGACTGGAGTCTTCCACAAGCTAAAGCTAGCGAGCTAGACATCTGTTTTGGGGAGTGGCTTTGGAGGGAGGACTGAAGGGAAGGGTGGGGTTTTGCAGTTGGATACTTTCGAAATCTAGCTTACTATGCCTGGTTTCTCCAAACTGTCTACCCTAGCTTTAAAAGGCTCATCAAAAGCTTGAGGGTGAGATCACACACCTTCCCATCAGATGTTTGCAGAACGAGGCTGACTCGCTCAGAGCTAATGGGGGGGCCTGTTTGTGGTTGCAGAGAAGTTGTAGCCGGCCCACGGCTGCTGAATTTGAAGAACATCGTTATTTCACTCATACTGTTGCATCTCGTATCTCCTCACAGCTCTGCCATCATTTAATGCCGGGGATATTCACAGGTAACTATGTGTCTTGTACACATCATTTTATATTTCAGCCACATAGTCCTATTCCTCCTTGTTATTCCCTAGCAAACATCTCAAGATTACATATTAGATGTTTCCCTCACAAGTCAAAACATTTCAACTTTCTTGATTTCAAATCAAGAAATGATGTAGCCATTGCTTTCTATAGCCCAAATACTTTTAGTGTATATTATTTTATAATATATTTGGATACAAGGTACTTTCTACAAAGAAAAACTATACCAGGTTAGGGAATTACTCTGAAACACTGCGCCACACTAAGAAATACCAGCCCTCATTCATCAATATAAAAGTGAGGTATGATTAGGTAACCAAGTCTTTAAAACCCTAATGATTATTCAGCGTGTCGTTCACCTTGACACCAGCAGGCAGCGCTGCAGCAGGCTGAGCTCCGGGTCCTGCAGCACGCTCTTCATGTCGCTGTGGAAACAAACAGTTAAACACCATCACACACACACACATACACAACCAGTAACAGCCAATTAAAAATCTCCCTCACAGCGGGGTCCAGTCTGACGGTGGTCTCCATTAATCTGACAAGCTGGCAATGATAGAACCTGCGGGGGGTCTCCTGTCCCGCAACGCGACCCCTGGGAATAACTCCGGGGGTACGGATCCCAAAATGATAAAAACGTCAAATATAAATCGTTTTTTTGTTGCGTGTTCATAAATTGGAAATAGTGAGATGTGTGTGTGTGTGTGTGTGTGTGTGAATGTGCACACACTCGCATACTGCGTGCCAGAGTGTAAAACATAAAGACGTCAGCATGAAAAGGGCTCCGGCATGCGGTGGAACACGCTGCTATTGTAGCGTGCCATTATTAGGCAGAGGACAACACAACTCACTTAGACAGGGAGTTGAGCTGCTCCTGGATCAGGCCTTTGATCTCGTCCTTCTCATTGTAGTCCCTGGGAGGAAGGAATTAAACCGGGTTCATTACACAGCGGCTCTGACGGCAGCCGTTCAATCTCCACCACTTCAAACCGTAACCTGGGGCTGATTTTACTTAATAGGAGGAACGTGCATTTGCATGAGACAAGAGCAAAACAAAATGAAGTCAGAAGTCAGGTGATTAAAGAATATTCTTTCTTTTTTTACATCATTAGGGCGTCGACAGGTGAAGGAGAGCGTTGAAGGGAGAGACTTTTGCTAAAAGGTAGGCTGATTATATCCGGCTACACTTTAAAACAGCAATGCGGCTGTTCTGACAGACCGTGCCAGGACACTATCTGCCTGCACCTGTGGTGATGTGCTATTTCCATCCACACGTCTTCCTAGGTTCACACGGGTGAGAGCCCTGAGCAGCTCCTTCTGCACCGAGATCATCTGTATCTAAAACACAACCCGCTCTTAGTAAATGAATGTGTTCCAAAGGCTGACAAGCACTAACACAACATGCAATCCCTGTCTGGCCTTAGAGACAATAGGCCAGGGCCCGCGCACACACACACACACCGAAACACACGCACACACACCGAAACACACACACCGAAAGTAAAATGTGAAACAAATGTTCAATTGGATAGAAAATTCAGCAGATATATCCATCCAATTGAACGTTTAATTAAACATGACTATGTATCTGAGATATATCCTTAAGGGACGGGGTTGCTGGACTGCGTGGAGGAGCGGAAGGGGACGTACACCTGGCTGATGTCCATGGTGAAGGTTCCAGACCAGGGCTGGAGCAGCAGGAAGGCCTTGAGGGTGAAGGAGGCCCGGGGCAGCAGCAGGTAGGGGCACCACACCGGGTCTGGTGCAGCAGTCAGCCAGGGGCATCACCCACGGAACAGAGCCACCGTTAGACTGCATGGCATCGCGTGCGTGTTTGTGTGTGTTGCTTTCTTATTCCGGCTAACTCATATATCGAGACTATAACGCATCAAAGAAACATTGTAGATGCTTCGAAGGTTCACATGTATACCTAAAGTATTTCTGCACAAAAAAAACGTGAAGCATCACCATTCTCGCTCTTATGATTATTATGACGGAATGATTATTAGCCAATCACCGGTCAGGTCCTGCTCGTCCATGCGGTAGCTGGCCGACTTCATGGCCATCTCCAGCACGCGGATGCAGCCGTCGTCCGAAGCCAGCACCACCTTGTCCGACGTGCACCAGTCGATGTCCAGGACGCGGTAGTTGACGTTGCGACCGATGCGCATGCTGCTCACCATCTGGACCTGTTGAGAGCGCGGTGAGTACAGCAGCGCTGACGGTACGTATCTCCGGTGACTACCTCCGGAAGGGAGGGGGGGAGTCGAGTGCTTCTAAGTGGAGGATTGCTTCCGACGGATGACTGAACTCGTCCCCCTCAGCTGTATGTGGATGGAGGATGAAAAGGCCCACCACACCCGGCCCCACCATCCCGACCCTCTCTGGGGCTGGAGGTGTCGGTCTCCGTCTGGTTTGTTTATGCAGGGCTTGTGTCAGCAGCTGTACCCCAGCTGTCACCAGAACACTGGAGCGTTTCGGAGATCTCCTCTGGTGCACTCTCTCGCTCTCCCCCTCTCTCCCACCTCTCAATGTATCTCTCTCTCTCACCCCCCTCGTCCTTCCCTCCAAGGCCGCACAGCAGAGCATCCATCTGTAGAGTTTCATCACCAGCTCCATATTTTCACCCGTTCTTCAAAGACGCCGGTGAGGCTCAGCCAAAACCAGGTTTGTGGTTTGGTTCGGAACCACAATAATGATAAATTAAAGCTGCAAGCAGCATTAATCGGGGGCCAAGCCTAACGCAGATCATTAAGACCCTGACGCAGACCATTAAGACCTTTTTTGTTGGCATATGGTTGACAACGCTGGAATAGCCTCAGCTTGGATCTGGTGATGTGCGAAAAAAACTTTCATGACCGTACGTCGACAGGGTGAGGAGTTATGCATCTTTAAAGTTTTCAACCGATCGCTGTAGCGCCCCCTATGGTCCTATTTGGGTGAACTTTAGCCTTGTTAACCTTGTTCCTTTAAGTACACCAAGTTTGGTGATGATTGCCCTAATTTAACCCCTTCTTTAGTCATCTAACGTTGTTTGGGCTAATTTGGCCGTCCGGCAGCCATTTTTGTTATTATGTGTTCCTTAGGTACATTTGTTCAACGTGAGGAGAGACAAATGTCTCCAAAAGTTCATGACCGTAGGTGAAAGAGGTCAGAAAATATCACCGTCCAAAATTTCCATTTTCAGTTAATTGCTTTAGCGCCCCCTATGACCTGATTTGGATAAGTTTTGGAGCAGATAATCTTGACCCATGTGCCCATGTGCATGTGTGTGATGATGATTGGATTAAGTTAACCCCGCCTCTTGGCGTTAAATTAGATTGGACGATTTTGAGCCTCTGGCGGCCAGGTTGTTTTGTCAATCGACTTCTTTAACTTCTTCAACTTTCGACCCCAACAGTCGCAAAGTTGGTACCGCTTAAATCAAGCAATCTGTCTAGGAACTGGTAATCTTAGTCACAGGCCACGCCTACTTTGATGCCACGCCCTAATTGAAAATGTGTGGATAACATCTTGTTCAGAATTTTATTGTATCGGACTCAAGATCATAGGAGTCTATCTTGATGTCGATATAACCATTTAAGTTTTTACACGTTTTAAACCACACCCTTTCCCTCATTTTTTGCTCCTGGGGGCTTTCATTTTTAGTGTACAAACTTCCCTTCTCGTTAGATGGAAGATATTGGTCCATAGATGGTATGTGCCAAAGGATTTTTTTTTTGGTCAAAAATCCTAGGATACTTATGGAATTTAGTGTTTTTCACAAAATTCAAAATGGCGGCAAATCTATCCGGACGGAAGTCATGTGTTCACCAAGATTTGTTCACCATGAGGAGATGCATATGTGGGTAAAGTTTCATGACTGTAAGTCAAAGGGTTAAGGAGATATGCTCGTTCAAAGTTTGCATTTTTGGACTATTGCTATAGCGCCACCTATGGCCCAATCAGTGCAATTTTTCTTCTCTGTTCATATTTAGTCAGCCTCTACAGCGGTGCAAAGTTTCATAAAAAGCGACACAGCGGTTTAGGCTGTGCAAGTCAAACGTGGCGGCATAATACAACGAACAATTACAACAGGTTGCCTCGCACTTTGTGCTTGGTCCCCTAAAAATCTAAAAAGCACCCTCCCTTCTAATACGATAAAGGCCTCGGGTGATGGGGCGGTTCCGGGAGAGATAATAACCAGTGGGGAAAATGGTAAAAAGAAAACAGGCAGATGTGGTGATGTGGGCGAAGGGGAGAGTTTTCTCTGAGGTTGCCGTCTACCCTGTAACGGTTGAATTTGGTGGTGTAAGCAGGAAAAGCTCTTAAGGCTCTGTGTTGAGTGTTATTGTGCCAGACACTGAAAATAACCCTCGAGCCTCGAGAACAAAAAAGGTGGACAACGGCAGTAGCTGTAAAGTAACAGTAAACACAGTTTTCCTGAGGGAGGACATTAGTCTAAATATTCTTGTGCGCCATTGAAACATTGAAATGCTGGGCGACCACATTCTCACAGAGACACGCATATTCTGCCCGTGTAAAGGGTATTAAATAATAGTCCTTGCTCTCATGGGCTTCACCTCATTGATAATTCATGCTTAACGAAGGTAACGATCCATTATGCATACACAATGGATCCATTAATCAACCAACCCAAAATCGACCCATCCATCTATGTACGGTGTTTTACCTCCTTGGTATCACAGACCTCCACCCATCCATCTATGTAAGGTGTTTTACCTCCTTGGTATCACAGACCTCCACCCATCCATTTATGTACGGTGTTTTACCTCCTTGGTATCACAGACCTCCACCCATCCATCTATGTACGGTGTTTCCCCTCTCTGGTGACCCAGACCTCCACCCATACATCTATTTGTGGTGTTTTACCTCCTGGCTGTCCCAGACCTCCACCCAGCCATCTATGTGTGGTGTTTCACCTCCTTGGTGCCCCAGACCTCCACCCATCCATCTATGTGTGGTGTTTCACCTCCTTGGTGCCCAGACCTCCACCCATCATCTCAGGATGGTGTTCAGGTGTTCAACAGGTGTGATGGCTCACCTCCTTGGTGTCCCAGACCTCCACTCCGTCGGTGTACATGACCAGGAGCTTCTGGTTGCCCTTCCCAGGGGCAAAGCGGATCTTCTTGACCCAGCCGCGGTGCGTGGGGATCCCCCTTGGAGAATTCAACAACCACCATCGGTCACCACCAGTAACCCACTGGGTCCCATCCCCCCCGCTATTTTCTTGAAAAATGAAAAATAACATAAAAAAAGGGTGTGTCGTTACCGTGACAACCGAGCCTTGAGGTCCCAGAAGTTCAGATTGCCGTCCACGTCCCCCAGCACCAGGGTGTCCCCCTTCCAGGCGATGCATGCAATGCTCCCCATACTGCCCTGTAAAACACACGCAGATCCAACACGTACTTACTGAACAGGAACAGAATACGCTGGAACAGCGCTATCATCCTGGACTCTCATTGGACAACCCCACCGTCAGTTTAAGTTTAAAGGTGCAGTGTGTCGGATTTAGTGGCATCTAGCGGTGATGTTGCAGATTGCTGCCAACTGAATACCCTCCTCACCCCTCTTTTCAATGACATAGGAGGAGCTACGGTGGCCTGTAAGGTGCCAATAGGTACTTCCATAATGATGTCATTGTCCACGACAGCATCGAGTAGCCAAGTGTCGAATTATTCCGAGGTTCCATGATAGATCTATAAATTGTATTTAGTTATTTAGTCTGTAAAACTGTACGTCATTGCTTGTAAGTAAGATAGTGATTATGGTTATTATAAACGTGTCTTTTCTAGTTATTTGACGGTTCTGGGCTACTGTAGGAACATGGAGGCGCAACATCACTCCATGGAAGAGGAAACTAAACAATTCTTATTTTCACGGGATTATACACATATTAAAACATACTCGTGAATATTATATTATATTTCTGCCAAGTCCTCTCCGCTAGATGCCACCAAGTTCTACACACTGCTCCTTTAAGGAAGAAAAAAGAAGAGAAATAAGTTCACTGTTTCTAGTTTAATATATTCTAGTCTACATTCTACGGGCAGCTCAACATACAAAGGCAGTGTTAACAAGATAAGACAAGATAAGCGTACCAGATCACTATCGTTTTGGTGGATTCTTTGAATTTGAAAAAGGGTTTTTGCTCTGTTCTGCTGACACATTTGTCGGGCTTCTATATTAATCCGGATGGGCTTCGTGGAATCCGACGGGTCTGAGCAAATATTGGTACGGCGCCACACAAGTCAGCTGGAGCCTCCGAGAACAGCTTCCTGAACCCCGCGGTAAACATCCCCTGACTGCCTTTATTACCGGCAACTGCCACTCACTCGCATCCCCCTCCGCCACCCGACGCCATCCGTCAGCGAGCCGGCTACTTGAAAACGTGTTTCCCCTGTCAAGGATTAGTGTCACGGCTCTCAGGCTCAGTGGAACTGAACGACGGTAAACACTCCCAAAGAATCTGAAGCGCGGTGTGTGTTAATCAATGCATGTAGTCGTGACCGTGTCAAAGCACTTTTTTGACAGTGGACAACGGCAGCAGCAGCGGCGGCAGAAGGCCCCGGCGTGAAATCTCGGCACTTCAGAAGTTTACACGACGTTCTGTGCTAATTTTGATTGTTCGGAGGTTTAAGAGTCACTCAGTCTGACAATGAAAGACAGTTCACCATTTTCAGCAGCCATTAAAAAGCATCATCCTCGGGTTATGTAATTATCTCGTGCATGTGTGAGCACAGTAACTTCCAAGCTGTTGTCCAACCATCTCATGGGGATGAAGAGGCACTATGCTAATAAATATCAAAAAACATATTTCGTTATAAACAAATCTGCAATTAAAGTGTGTCTCCATTACGCACAGATAATGAGTCATTTTGAGAGGTAAATACTGTAATAGTCTCATTAAACGTGATGCTCCCCTGCGCCCAGATTGCACACAAAACCACAGGGGAACCACAAGCAAGGGATTATCTGAGAAACACTGATGATGACACTTGAAAGTCAATCTCTCACACACACACACACACACACACACACACACACACACACACACACACACACACACACACACACACACACA
>JAOPJO010000043.1:5918372-5928420 GCA_027123675.1 Molva macrophthalma | reverse complement strand
TTCTTGGGCTGTGTGTGTGTGTGTGTGTGTGTGTGTGTGTGTGTGTGTGAGTGTGTGTGTGTGTGTGTGTGGGGGGGGGGTTGTGTAGGCGTTTGTGTTTGTGTGTGTGTGTGTGTGCGTGTGCCATAGGAGAGGTCTAATAGTCTTCAGTCAGTGTATATTTATCTTGTATTAATTATCCCACATTTTCCAAAAAAGGCAAAAGAAATCTGCTCTGCAGTGTGTATAAAAGATCAACACAACCTTGTATGTCTGTATGTCAACACACTTGTATCAGTTGGTCCATTGTACTGCGCAGGATCCTGTCCACAGTAACCTTTAGTCAGTCGCAGGACCCGGACAGCCAGCCTGGGCACACTCTCTGGTCAGTCAGGAGCCCTGGGTCGCAGAGTCTGGTGGCCATCTCCTTAGCCCTGCCCTGCCCGCTCTGACACATGTGTCCAGCATGTTAGATTAGCCATCCTGCCGCTGCTCCACCCCTGGGTTTGATTAGCCAGCCTGTCTTGGATCCTTGTCTGTGATGAATGAAGCCTGTGAACCGATACAGCTCCAATTAAAAACACTCGGCCTCTCCGACCCAGTGTGCGCGTGCTCAGTGTGTGTGTGTGTGTGTGTGTGTGTGTGTGTGTGTGTGTCTGAACGTGTGTGGGTGTATGTGTGTGTGTCTGTGTGTGTGAGCGAGTGTGTGTGTGTGTGTGTGTGCGTCTGAACGTGTGGGTGTATGTGTGTGTGTGTGTGTGTGTGTGAGCATGTGTGGGTGTGGGTGTGTATGTGTGTGTGTGTGTGTCTACATGGCATATATATTTGATTGAGCTCATTACTTACTATATGTATAACCCTTTTTGTTCTTTTGCCATTAATGTTGTGCCGCAGGTTTTGTGCTTTCTCTGCATAATTGAAAGTGCATGTGAATGCGTCGCTCCAGTAGCTGGATACTAGTTCCGCCTTATTCTCTTTATTTGGTACCATTTTCAGTTTTAGTATCTTTCTCCCATTGTATTCAGTAATTGGGCTATCCATACAAAATAATAAACAGAAAAACTCTTGTGGAGTTATTGTGTATTTGCTATGAAATAAGAGAAAACGTACCTGGGACGAGGCATTTTATCTATTATCTATTATCTATCTTTTATCTGTTTTGTCATTTGCATTATAAACCACCTACTAATGACAATTCACAATGTTAAACCAATTCTGCACACGTAACATTCCCTCAGCTTTTCAGAAGGCATACACCGACATTTAACTTGATAGAAATGTAATATTTCTGTTCACTTCGTCTACCTGATCATGAGAAACCTGCAACCACTTGCTCTGGTTTCTCTCTTTAACCATGCGGTACTCGTGACTTGGCCCCTATGTGACCTGGTCCCCATGTGACCTGGGCCCCATGTGACCTGGCCCCCATGACGTCTGTTTTACAGGTTCCTCAGTCACCCAGCTGAGGGCCGATGACCCAGAGGGAGAGCCTCTCATATATGGGGTGGTGGGCGACGAGGCCATGAGGTACTTTGCCGTAGACAGAGAGACGGGAGTGGTCTGGCTGAGACAGACCCTTGACCGTGAGGTAAGAACACGTACACACACACGCGTGTTCACACGTACATACATGCAAATACACACGCGCACACACACAGACACATATATACATGTCGTGGAAATATTAAACATAACAATAATATACAATTATGTACAAATTAAATAAACATTGTTTATATAATTTCTAGTCAATTGAAAAGGAATTTGTATACATTCTCCTTGTACCTAGAGATACCTCCCTTCCTCTCTCTAATTGAAAGGTGTTAAGATAGTTTGCATTCTGTGCCACTGTAGCCACAAAGTCTGATACTGTGGCTATGCAAATCAACTGACTTCTTTGTTGTGTAGATTCCTTTAACTGTACCTTGCAGCCTTGCTTACAGACATGTCCACTTCCCCCTTAGTGTATTGCAATATAACTTGGTCTCTCCCGCCATGGCTGATTTCAGCCATGGCCAATCCTAAACTCTCCACGATGGTCCCTCCCTCTCACCTTTGTTTCCTTTGTATTAACTACCCACGATGTGAAGGTTTCCCTGTAAGAATCATGTACACCCATTGTGTCATTGAATGTATGCTTGTTAGATTTGCTGCCTGTATATTCCCATGATAATTCTCTAAAATTAAATCAAATATTTTGCTGTGTGAAGTGTCCTAAAAATAAGTTATTCTTCATCAATACACATGCACACACACACACACACACACACACACACACACACACACACACACACATATAAACATGTACACACACACACACACACATATACACTTATATACACACACACACACACACACAAACACACAGATGCACACACACAGATGTGCACACACACACACACACACACACATATACACATATATATATATACACACACACACACAGATGCGCACACACACAGATGCACACACACACACACACACACAAAAATACACACTGAATACTACATACACATACATACAAACATCCTGAAAGAAGAACACACTCAAAAACACACATACACAATTTGAAACACACACACACACGCAGGCACTCGGGCATGGGTGCCTGCGTACACGCACACACACACACACACACACACATGGACAAACACACACACCCGTCAGTCATTCGGCAAAGCAAAAGCACTGCATACTGCAAGAAACATAGGGGACAATTTTAAAAATGGAGGATGGAAAGTGAATTATGAAGTGATGAAAGAGGTGAAGAAACAGCAGGAAGATCTACAATATTCCCTGGTCAAAGATGGGGAGAATTAAGGAGAAAGGCTTTTGAGCTCAGAGTGCCGTCACTCTATTGTGCGTCTGTGTGTTGTTTTCTTATGTCTACTTAAGGCCTACACTGATGTCTCTCTCTCTCTCCTCTCTCTCTCTCTCTCTCTCTCTCTCTCTCTCTCTCTCTCTCTCTCTCTCTCTTGTCTCTTTCTCCCTCTACCAGACTGTGTCACAGATGCAGGTGGAGTTCTCCGTGAGTGACAGCCAAGGGGTAAGACGCAGAGTTTCACTTTGATCACAACCATGCCCACTCCCCCCCCACCCCTGGGGACAGCCTGGAGTGGGACCAAGTATCTCAAATGGACCACCATACGTCTTCTCACTGGTATTCATCCTCCTGACGCCTGTCTCCCAGGCTGGTATAGTGCCCAAAGCAAACAGCCATTCCTTCACCCTTCTGCTCTGGCCCTTCACATCTGTGACTGAACCCTGGCTTGTAATAGCCAGCACATTAAGGCCCATGTGGTTTTGGATGTAGCCGTTCTTAAGCCCAGTTCAGCTCAAAGATTTTGCGATGAAACTGCTTGCAGCTGGCGACCGCTTGGAAGAGAATCACTAGATAGCGTTCTGAAACTGGCCCGCCCACATCGCTGTAGCAGCGGCGTGCGGACACGTGTGGCTACTGCAGCGGGAGAGACCGGGGTGCTTACACTAACCTGATGCCAGGAGTTGGAAGCTCATCCCAAAACAAAACACAAACCTTAGGGACTGTATTTCACCTGGAGAGAGACTGAGTGAATGATAACGCCCCACGTCTCGGTAATCTAAACGCGTGCGTTGAATCTCTTGAGGCCCCAACGCAGCGGCTTCAGACGAGCTTGCAACTAACCAGTCCCCACCGCTGCAGCGTTCTCTGCAACCTTCTAAAACTGGTCCTCATTCAGGCGGCGGTGTGCGCCTGAAGGGGTGCTCTAACGCCGCTCTCTGCACCCTCCCTCTGCAGGTGGTCAAAGACACGGTGAACATCCTGATCGGCGACGTGAACGACAATGCGCCCAGCTTCCACGGGCTGCCGTACACCGTCCACATCCCGGAGGTAAGGCCGGCGCCGGCACCTGGGCGCTTTTTATTTATTCATGCGCTGATTTATTTTCCGGTCATGTTAGCCATGGCCCAGGTAGAACGGGAAATGGGAAATGCGTCTGCGCCGGTCCAGGCGTGGTGCTAAGAGAGAGCCCCGACGCCCAGCTTAGGCTGAAACCCCGTCCTCCTCCATCACGACGACCGATCACAGCAGCGTACAGAATCAGTCAAAATCGAAATCAGCCATTTGTCAAATTGTAAAACCAATTTGATTTGGATGTTCTTGAATCGCACCAGACCGCAACAGGCGGCCAGAACTCACGGAACACATGGGACCAATGAGTCCCAGACCGAACGTCCGTTCACTCAGACTTGCTGTGATTCCCTGTGACCCATATAATGAAACATAAGCATTCCCAATCATACTTAAGTATGAAACCACTTCATCCTTTAGGCTATTCTTCTAGTTGTGAATAGCTCATCTCTTCAGTGACCAAATCCTCCCTCTCCCCTCGCTCCGTGCGGTGCTCTCCTATGCAACTCCCCAGCCCTTGGCAGAACTCATCCATTGTGTGGGTCTCCTTCTCCTTTCTTTCTTCAAGAGAATAGGAGCGACTGCACTTGAATTCTCAGAGTCCTGCGGTGCAGACCTCAATCTCACCGCTCTCCCCGCAGCTTCTCTGTCTGCGCTGCCTCTAAAGCTGCCGCCTCCCTGCCTCCGCTCTCCCTCAGCCTCTCCCACCCCCAATCTAATCCTTGATATGAAGTAATTGCCAGTGTGAAGTGGAAGACTTCAAACAGGGGCTGAAATATATCACGCACGCACACACACACACACGCACGCACGCACACGAACACACACACTCTCAGACACACATACGCACAAACACACACCCACATGAGAACACACACACACACACTTAGGACACGCACATTTTGTTGTGTTTATATTGAGCACACAGCCCTTGTCCGAGTCTACGCCAAATCTTCAAAGCCACCGGCTTTCTCTCGTGCTGAATCCATATAGTCAAGCAAACAAACAGAAGAAAAGGAAGGACTGTTTAGACCAGGCTGTTTAGCCTGCCGTTCATAAAAAGGTGCTCTTAGGCCGGAATAATCACTGCTAGGAGGTGTGAAACCTGCACATAAAGAATTTGCTTTAAGCCTCGCAAAATGATGGAAGCGGCGGGCCAGAAAGGGTCATTAAAGTGAGCTGTGTTGGGCCCTGGCTGGGTGAAATATAGTTAGTCCTCCAGCATCTCTCTGAGAATTACCACGTGTCAGCCCTTCCTGCTGAATGTCTGAATGGGACAAGATGGGGTTTTAATGAAGTGGGCCTGAATACCTTAGGATCTATTAATGGGTTAATTAACTTGATCTCCTGGAACTTAAAACTAGCTGTCATGCATTAGGGCAATAGCCTAGTTTAGCCTAAACTGGTTGAAAAGTATTTCAGTGGACCTGGTACTGTATTAGAACGGTTGTTTAATAGTCTAGAAATGAGTAGTTAACATAGTAGTAGTAGTAGCAATAGTTAAGCACAATAGTCTTATTTGTATGGGCCATTGTTTGCAACAGGCATTTCTTGCTTTCTTAGACGTATTTGTCTTTTCGGTGATCAAGGTGACCCAGTGACTCTTTATACAGAATCTAAGATGCAAGCCACACTTCATGCCATACCTTAAAAAGATATTCATTGAAGTTTCTAAGCCTTGGGGACTTGCTGTGTGGGTGTGGGTGTGTGTGCGTGTGTGTGTGTGTGTGTGTATGTGTGCGTGTGTGCGCGTGTGTCTGCTTTTGTGTGTGTGCATGTGTGCGTGTGGGCATGCACGTGGATGCGTGTGCGTGTGTATTCTTTCGTCCTGTTTCCCGTGAACCCCAACGTTTTTCTGCCACTCATGATGGCTCCCCCCCACAACGACAGAGCCCCACACTCTTATGGTCTCATTACCAGAGTGACCCCAGGAGACCCCCCGTGGGGTAAAGCAAACACCCTGTGACACCAGTCTGTCAACCTGTCGCTCTCTGGACGCCTTCCGCTAACCGGCCAATCAGGGCCAGCCGTGATCTAAGGCAATACTACTCAAGACAGGCAGGCAGACAGAGAGACAGACAAGGCAGGCAGATAAGCGGGCAGGCAGACGGACGGACGGACAGACAGGCAGACAGAGAGATATACAGTCAGACAAGGCAGGTAGGTGGGCAGACAGACGGACAGACAGACAGGGGTTTTGTGCGGGTCCACAGTGCAGTGATGGTGTGTGGATGACCTAGAGAGGCTGCTAAGTGCGTGGCGGTAACACGTTATGTGTAATCGTGGCTTTTAATTTGTGGCTCCATAAAGAGTTAGGAGCGGAGCAGGTGGGCTGCTAGCATTCTCTCTGTCTGCGCTAATGAGCTGGACTGCAGATTTACTGCATGCAGACCGTCAGGCAGACCCCCAGACTGCAGCACCGGAGACTGGCTGCTCAGCGCACCCACCGTCTCTACCTCCCCTTACTAACGCAACAGATGGGCAGGAACGCAACGACATTCTGGGATGCAGTCCTTCTGCAACATACTGTGGGGTGCTGTCCCCACATTGTCACACACTTTTCCACAACCTTCTTCTGAAAAAAACAACAACTGAAACTCTGTCAAAAACCCTTGATGGGCAGTGAATGTGTGAACGCTGATTGTGACATTGCCGCTTTGAGGCAACTTGGCCGGGTTCATTCCAAACAAAGAGAAACAAATGACAGCAACCTGCCTCGCTCGCCCTTCCTCGCCCACTCTGGCGCCCTCTCTCCCTACAACGGAGGACCCTTTCCCCGTCTGTGGTGCCTTCACATGCCAACACTAATGGCTAGCCAGCCACTTACCGTCGCACTGTTTGCCGATGATGTCCTGCTGTTTTCCTACATTTCCATCTGACCATACCTCTTCTCATTGGCTCGTTGCTCTTTTAGTAAAAGTCCAGCACACACACACACACAAGCACACACAATACTTCATAAGCAAACACACATCAACAGGCACACAGGTACACACAAACAAGGTACACGACACACACACAGCCTCCAGGTTCAATGGCACACCTTTTTGAGATGTCTGTCCAATTGTGGTCTGGACCCCTTCCCCCCTAAAGTGCTTGTATTCATTGATTTATTCATGACACTGTGGAGTGGGATCCAACTATTGATAACACCGTAGTGGGGACCAGCAGATGGTACCGCTGACTCTGGATCAGAGAGCATGCATATAGTCCAGCCTAGACGCATTGAGTATATTGGCAAAGAGGCAGACAGGCGAGCAGACAGAGAGTGATAGATAGCCTAAGTTTGAGCTTATCTGTTTACTGTCCCCAGTTCTGTCAGGCAGGCAGGCAAATCCCTCCTCAGCCTCTACTTTCTGCCGGCCATATCTCAATGCTCCCTCTAAGCTAAGCTCTTATGAACTACAGCCCACAATATCAAGCACACCCTGAAGTATGGGCCGGGCTGGCCCAAAATAATTATTCAATGAACCCGCACAATAAAATTGTGTGAGAATCATGGGGTGTTTCGCTTTCCACTGTTAAAAGTCCATGACACAAATGGAGAAAGTATTTCAATGTGTGTTGGATGAGAGCAGAGAATCCCTTAACCTACACCCCTTTTTCAAGCCAGTCAAAGCACACGTTTTGCTACATGTTGTTCCACCACATCTATTAAATGAATGGCTTCGTAACGAGCAGTATTTTCACACGTGAATACTAATATGATGCATGCAAGGCAAACACTAAAAGTGCTCATAAAGCCGTGATAATATCATCGTGCTGCAGCCGTGCTACGCTGTGTAGCCCTTAAAGAGGGCTCTGGGAGAGAGAAACTCACACCTGAACGTCGATGTCCACTCCAGGTAAGAGACAGATGAATCTCTTACAATTCCCCCTTTTCGTCTTCCTCGCCCTTGTTGTTCCTCCCCTGCCCCCATCGCAATCCCTCATGGGCCCTCACAGGAAGTCCTCTAGGATTAAGGAAGTCAAAGGAAATGCATTTTGCAGCACTGGAGAGAGAGGGGAAATCTTTTGATTCCTTCATGCAGCACCTATATGTATGACTAATGTGTTTGAGATTTGTAAGGGCTCCTGGGAGACATCAAAGAAAAAAAACAAGCCTATTGTTTTGAAAGAAAAACGGCATATTGGAAATTAGTGTCGTACGATAATTAGATGTGCACAGCAATGGACGTTTTTATTGGTCTTTATTATTCGTAAACCACAGAAGACAATTCACATAAAGTGTACCCTGATCCACAAATATTTGGTACTAAAATGATATCCCCACGGATATTTCACGATCCACAAATACACATTTTCAACTTGTGTCTTGCAAAACAGCTTTGCACATTTTGCCTCACCACACCCACAACCACACAATCACACACACACACACACACACACACGCGTGCACACACTCAAATGCACACATACACACACATGTGCACACTCACACAAACACGTGCAAGCTAACACACTCACACACTCACACACACAAGCACACACTGGTGCACTCTGCCATGGCTAGGACATGGATTAGCCCATGATGATATTTGGTATTGTCTCCCCTGGTCTCTCCAGTGGTGTAATTGTATGGAGGGGATGCTTGGCTGAGTTGTGGCTGGCTGACAGGCTCCATCCTCAGGGAGAATCCTGACACTAAGACCCTCAACCAGGTTTGGAGGTACAGGTTGTGGAGGAGAAGTAAATAAGCAGAATTTGAGATAGATACTGTTCAGAATGAACAGGGAGTGGGCATACAAGTATACATGGCTCCTGACTTGATGAATTCTGTTATTGAGGATTGTAATTGTAAAAAAAGTTAGCATGCATACATTCTCTTACATTCTCACAAATGGTCTTCCAGGATGTGACAGTTTGTCACCACCGGCTGCAACGTATTAATAAAATGAAGCAAGGATTACGCAAACCAGAAAATATACATTTACAAACATTTGCTGTAATCAGAAAAAGATTCTTCCTTCAACGTTATTGCACACTTTCATGTTGTCTTCTTTCTTTCAGCGCAGTTCAGACCTTGAAGGTTTATCGACCGCTCTTCACTCAGCCTATGGCTCTTTTCATCTGTTTCATTGGCCAAGCTCAGACCCAAGTTGATATAGTCGTAGGTCGTATGGCCAGTAACCAATGAGTTTGTTTTTTTGTGTGCTTTCTTGTTCCTGTAAAATCTTGGGGAAGCTTTGCTCCAAGTGTCGCTATTGCTTTACCGTTCCTCTATTATATTGCATTATATATGCACGTATGCATTTTATTTGTTAAATTCTAAAGCCATGATTACCTTTGTAACTTTTGTTTGTTGGTTCCAAGGTTACCTCTACGACTTGGCTCTTCATTCAAGCATTCAAGTTTGAAGTTTAATCTATTTGTCCATTCCTGGCATGCATGACGCGAACACAGCTCAGAGTCCACGTAGCTAAATCCCAAGACCTCTCATACAGATGAAATCAGATGATGAAACTATTATTAATACATGCAGATTGCCTTTAAATCAATTCCTAGACTTAAAACATTATTTCAATTATGAAATAGTTCCATTATTGAAGTTCAATTTGTGATTTGATAGACGTAGTATACACATTTTCTGGCCATCTTCCTCCATCTGCCCGTGTGATTATCTGACAGCATTGATTAGAGCATGCCACATCATTTCATTACTCTGGACTATTCAAGTACCGCGCCGTGTGAGTGAGAGTGTGAGTGAGAGTGTGTGTGTGTGTGTGTGTGTGTGTGTATGAGTGTGTGTGTGAGTGTGTGTATGTCCATAAATGCTAAGTGTGTGAGGGGATCGTTTATGCTCCCGCGTGAAGATGCTCTCGGGTGTACACAGACCAGTTTAGAAGCCGGGGCCTACCCATGAGTCAAGTGTGGGAGCACCACAGCGGGGAAGAAGGTGTGGGCATCCTTTCCAGACCAGTCCGGGGGAGGCACGACGGGGGGAGGAAGGGCTCGGCCAAAACAAAGCACGGACGTCACGTTCGCCGCCGTCGCACCGGAGAGCCTCCCTCTCTTTATCTTTTCAGTTTTTTGGTCGTTTACTTTGTCCCGTTGAGCATGAAGAGCACCTTGATTCGCTCGTTCCGCAGACATGGGTGGAGATCCGTCCGTCAAGGCAGGCAGGTCTTAACCACGAGTGCCCATCTCAGGGTGCATTCACCAGACAGAGAGGGTGGG
>JAOPJO010000043.1:5862305-5877285 GCA_027123675.1 Molva macrophthalma | reverse complement strand
CCCCCCCCCCCCCCCCCCCCCCCCCCCCCCCCCCCCCCCCCCCCCCCCCCCCCCCCCCCCCCCCCCCGCACACTGGGAGAGAGCGACTGAGGTGGAAGTAAGATGAGATGTGATGGTTCTCTCTGCCAGAGAATCGAACTGGCGGGAGATGACAGCACGGGGCGCCTCTGACGGAGAAGAGGTGGTTCTATCCCACTGACACGCGGACCGGTGGCAAACACACACACACACACACACACACACACACACACACACCTATGCGCACACACACACAGTAAATCAATAAATGTTTTCCAAACATATTGTTCTAGCCTTTAAATGTCTAGCTCAGAGCAAGCCGAACTCTGGCTGTGTGATGCAAAAGAATAAAGAAATGAAAACACACACAAACAAAAGGGAATAGAATAGAATATGGCTGTGAATGTTTTCACAGGCTAGTAAGGTTCAGACCTGCTTGGTAACTAAATGTGCCATTTTTGTATATTTGGAATTCAAAACGCTTCCCAAATGAAGTTGAAGTGCAGTTTCCAAGTTTGTTAATAATAATTAGAAAACAGCAGCAAGGTGATAAAGGATTTGTGGCTAACAACATTGTGTTACCAACATGCTGGAATAACAACATTGTGTTACCAACATGCTGGAATAACAACATTGTGTTACCAACATGCTGGAATAACAACACCTTGGGATGTGAGATACAATTTCCCATATGTTGAGGTCGCATATGTTGTATGAGGATCAAAATCTGTAAATTAGGTATATGAGGGGGGGGGGGTCGGTTAGGAGGAGCAAACCACGAGAAAAAGGGCGCAGCGATGAAAACAATTATTAGATTCAGATTGTTATGATAACAATCTGATCTCAGACAACCAACCGCAAAACCACCTCCTAACCGACCCCCCCCCCTCACCCCGGTGTTGGAACGGTCCATCATTCCTCTTCAGGTTTTTAAGTGGTTTCCATTCACTCCACTCTTACCCCATTTCCACCAACATGGAACGGGCTCCGTTCTGGTTCGCTCTCCTAATTTGGGGCCGTTCGGAGCATTTCGACCAAACATGATTGGTTTGGAACCCGAAAAAGTTAGTTCCCAGCCGGAACCCAAAAATAGCAGGTTTTCCTTGACCTGAAGAGAGCATGGGAAAAAAAGATCATGCTGCTGTTTACTTCTGGCATGCATCGTGCAATGCCCTCTGCTGATGATGCGTCCTTGATTACAATGGTTCCCGTCGAAACTGGTGTGAACGCAGGCTGGTTCGCTAGATAGAGCCACGGTTCCAAGAATCCTGAAGAGAACCAGTTAAAGAACCAGAGCTAATTTGATGGGAAAGGGCTATCCCAGAGAAGAACCTTGAACCTGGTGGCAATGCACGATGTATCTTTTCCATACCGTTCACCATTTTGTTTTCATCCCGTCTCTTCACGGCAGACTCTTCATGTATGTTGATGATTGCTTATCATGTACGATCCCGCCACTGTTTGAGTATTTAAATCAGATGTTTGGCCACATCCTGTGCGCTGGCTTACGACGGTTCTGCTCTGCAACCAAATGGTGTTTGAGCACCATAGAGCCATATTCCACGTCTACCGAATGCTGTATACATTGCCCGTCATAAACGTGGCCACCTCAAGTATCTGCGTTTATACATTCATGTCGTCTTTTTCTCCCCGCAAAAATATTCATGAAATGTATTAAGGTGCCGAGCCCTCCTCATATTGACGTGCCGAGGCCTCTGCACCAGCAACCTGTTTACCCTCTTGTCCTGATGCGTCCACAATAATTACTGGATGTCGCACCTGAATCCCACGTGGGTCTAAAGTGTTTACACTTCTTCTTCCATGGAAGAGAAGAGGCGTCGCAGCTTCGGAAACAGCTCCCGAGAAGGATAATTCAAAAGGCATCTTGTGGAACCTGGAGGCGCTCTTCTGCTGCCCCTTTTTTTTGGCTCAAATGTGAAGCAATATATGCAGGGTGTGTGGGAAAGCAATGCAGCATGGGAATTATTACCCAAAGAAAGTTGACATGGTTGCATCCAGCGAACACAAGGCCATACCATTGTTGCTACCTGAGTAGTCACACAATTTTCAGAGGTGCACAACATCGCAACAAATTGCTCTGCGTCACCAACCACAAGGGTCGTAATTATGCCATTTTGTCCTGCGTGCCACCAGCGACTCTGTGGCTGCGGCGACGATAAATCTGAATTTACTCAGAGCATTAGCTCTCATTTTCTCTTTGGCATCGATGGCTCCACACACACACACACACACACACACACAAACCCACACCCACACCCACACACACACCCACATACACACACACACACACACACACACACACACACACACACGTGGATATTCCAACAAATGCACCTACAGTACACAGCGGTAGTGGATGTTTAATATTGATGGTCTGTAACAATACTTCAGTCATTATGAATATTTATTGTGATTTACTCTCTTCCCTACCCTTGAGACCCGCAATGCAAGCACCTGCTCAAATCCGGAGAATCGCACTCTCGCACTCTGCCTCCTTTGGTTTCAGATTGTTCCATTTCTTATTTATTGCCACCATTGTTTAGTTTCAGTTTTCAGTTTTTTTTCCTCTTCCTACCATTAGCCCAGTAATGGTTTTCAGGTGTAGCACCTAAACGTTTCTGCCCCCCCCCCCCCTCTCTCTCTCTTTCACTCTCTCTCTCTCTCGCTCTACTTTATTTATCTCTGTCTCTCTGTGCATCTGTGTGTATCATGAATGTATATGCGTGTGTGTGTCATGTGTGTGTGCGTGTGTGTGTGTGTGGGGGGGGGGATTGGAGCTGCATACAAAGGGAGTTAGCCTGTTTGGGAGGCGGAGTGGGGGGTACGGCAGCTTTCCCCGAGACCTACCGGCTGATGCACCAGGCGTGGACACACACGCTGGGGTGTGTGTGTGTGTGCGTGCGTGCGTGCGTGCGTGCGTGCGTGTGTGCTTACATGTGTGTGCGTGTGTCTGGGTGTGCGTGCGTGCGTGCGTGTGTGCTTACATGTGTGTGCGTGTGTCTGGGTGTGTGTGCGTGTGTCTGGGTGTGTGTGCGTGTGTCTGGGTGTGTGTGCGTGTGTCTGGGTGTGTGTGCATGTGTCTGGGTGTGTGTGCACGCGTGTGCGCGTGTGCGTGTGGTCACGCCACAGCCCATCAAGTGGTTTATGTGGCAGTGATATAAAAGCAGCTTATTGTGGCGTCATCCCCCCGTGTGTTTTATGAGCGCTGTGCAGATGCCGCGTGTTCGGAGGCGGGCGGCCATGATGATGATGATGATGATGATGATGGATGCCTCGTGGCGCAACAGAATGAATTAGCTTGCGGAGGATGTGGCAACCGGCGGGGCTGTGCGTTCCCAGGCTTTATAGGGGAAGCAGTCACAACAGTCGTTATAATTCATTATTGTAATAAAGAGTGCACGGTGCGACTCCCTTCTGCCAAAAGCCACTGTGCAGAGTCACTGTTGTCAATAATGGGCCCTGTTATCCGTGTCCCAATAATGTGAGGAGGACACTGTTGAAATGGTTGTCGTGGGCGGGGAGGGGGGGACGGAAGGAGTGTGTGTGCGTGTCCATGTCCGTGTGTGCGTGTGTGTGTGTGTGTGTGCGTGTGTGTCTGTGTGTGTGTGTATGTAAGGAACTTGAGGAGTCACTAAACTGCACTGGTTTGATTGTTCAGTGGCTATGCTCATCATATCACAAGCATATTTGTTTTTAAGTGTTGTTTTTCGAGTCCACTGCTTCCCATGTCATGAATCTGATATTCAGGCAGGCAACCCAAGAAATCCAACTGCAGCTTGGAGGACAGGTGTCCTAAACATACTCATTGCCATTAAAAGTGCACCACAAAAAACATTTTCTTACAAGCTTTGTACCCATCCTGTATCGGCCCTGTTCCCCGGTGTAGTTCCCCCTGCCTAGTTTGAAGCTTGCATGTTTCCTATGTATAAACACTCAAAGTTGTCATCACCCTCCAAATTTAATTGGATCTCCTAGTTTAGTCCTTAAGTCTGTTACTCAGACATCCATTAATCCTAATCGGGCTGCACTTTCACAAAGGATTTTCTCTCTCTCTCTCTCTCTCTCTCTCTCTCTCTCTCTCTCTCTCCCTCTCTCCCTCTCTCTCTCTGTGACGGGCCACAGGCTAATAGAGACACCTTGAGCGGTGTAGATGACAGGCTGCAGCTGGTGGCGCTCCCACCTGCTCCGTAATGGTTCAGGGAGACGAAGCTGTCTGGGAGAAGAGCGTTGTTACATTGCAAATGTCACAAAAAGCGTCCACAAATGAAGACACGGCAAGCGAGCCTCCTCACTGCACTGACACACCTGTGGGTAAAATAATACAAAGACAAACTGCCACAAAGCCCAGGTCCCTAAGCGATGGACGCTCCTGTCAGACATTGATAAGGCAAAAGATACAATGCCCTTCTGAAGCCAAATCCACACAGAAGCACACCGCGGACTCTGTAGTCTTTCTGTAGTGGAAGTCCGTGGCTTCCGCTTCCATGCGGCCCGGTCACGGCTCAGGGGCCCAGAGACAAAGACAGAGCCGGGCCCCCTTAATCTGGCCGCCGCTGTTTTCCTGGTTCCGCTCAGCATAGGAACACGAGCGCGTCGTGACCCCGGTGGCGAGACGCGGATCCTTGCGGAGATTGATCCGCGGGCGCTACGAGGGACTCGTACGGCGTTCCCAGGAGAGCGCTCGAGGTTGGACAACCAGAGCCGAGGAACGCCAGCAAAATAGTGTCTTTATCGTGCCAGCTGCAAAACACTTGCGGCACTGCGGTATGCCTCTGTGCAGCTCTGCTCACATGCATGCGTGCGTGTGTGTGTGTGTGTGTGTGTGTGTGTGTGTGTGTGTGTGTGTGTGCACACACGTGTGGGTATGTGTGTGTATGTGTATGTGCAGACACATGGGTGTGTGTGTGTGTGTGTGTGCATGTCTGTGTGTACACGCCGTGTTTGGACTGGCGATCATGTCTATTTTGACAGCAGCTGGCCTGACAGCCTGTAATTGGTTTCCTCTTCCATGTCTTCCTTTTCTCAAAGTCCCGGCAACAGAAAAAAATTGGCAATTTTTGGATCCCATCAATTTAAATTCCTTGTGGCGTCAGATAGAGGAGCTTGAGAATTGTCCTCCTCCTGCTCCGTGTGAGATGGTGAGGTTGATCCCCTGCTCATGGGTCCCTGCCTCACTGTCAGCCCCGAGGGTAAAGAGAGGCCATTCAAAGAGAGGAATACCTACACAGAGAGGCTGCCAGGCACATCAATATGAACAGAATGATAATCATAATAATCAGAATAATACCACTTTACATCACAAAATCACATTTTCAAAAGTTGACGAGCATATAAATCATTTTGTTTTATTGATTGATATAAGGCTATTATATATGTTATTTTGCTGGGAGATTGGATACAATATTAGCTGTTTTCTGATCTCTAATTATTATCTGATCTCTAACAGCCATTCAAAAGTTTGGTTTGATTTGAAAAAAAAAAGTATCCCGTTTACCCTACTGCATCCAAACAGTTTGTGTTGCAGCGACATGCTGGTGTTGGCATATCTAATGCTGCTGTAGCAGTGGTAAAACACTCAGGCCTCATCAGCCCTCCTGCCTGCCAGTTGTCAGTTTTGCAGAGAAACAGACACACAGACCCTTCTGCTGGAAGGAAATCCATCATGTTATAACTAAACCAGTCCCATGGAAAAGTACTTTTTCCTCTGCAGTTATTGCCTGAGGATCAGGTGTCGATGAAACACGGCTCTACCCTGGTAATAGGTAGCGCACTGACTCTATGATGCTGCTCTTAAACTGTTTATTTCTGATCTCACACCGACTGTATTTTGACTACGACACCACTGCAGTCTGCCCCTCAACCCTAGACACTGTGTATTCCTTGGGATGTTTTTTGTATTCTCAGCTGGTGCTCATTTTCAGCTGCAACATGTCACACTCGGTCAGTTTCAGGATTTATCCTGTCAAAGGAAAGCGCAGTTATATGCGTCAGCTTTCATTCTTCTTTTTATTCGTGTCTTTGTGGAAAATGCCAGACAGAATTAGATGTACTTTTTCTCTCAGTCTTGTTTCTTTATTGTGGATTATATCGACCCTACATTGTGAATATAGATTTAGAGTGATCCCGTTCTTGGTCCAATTGGAGATCATATTATTGTCACCGTTGGCCGTTGAGCCCAGAGGAAGGAAAGGAAAGAGGAAGGCAGACTTCATGATAGGCTGCGTGGAAGCATCAACATGTGGTGCATTGAGTACAACACGGACCGGAACACAACACTAGCTGAAATCTCCCCACTCACGGTCTGACATTACTAGTCACAATCTATTACCAGCCCCGCAGGAACGGCGTCTTCCTGTGATTCTTGGCCAAAAGGCAGTGCAGTGGTATGAAGTTGAAAGTCTTTGGCAAACAGTTTGCAAAGTGACTGGGCTGTCGCTGCCATGGTGATTGGTTGGCAAGGGGGTGGGGGGGGGGCAGTGAGACGTGAATGATGAGAAGGGGGAGACGAAGACAGAAGTGTGGGGTGGATCAGACTGATGCCTATCGTCTGTCTCGGTCTGCCTCTCTCTCTGCCTCTGACTCTGCCTCTCTCTCTGCCTCTCTGTCTGCCTCTGCCTCTCTCTCTGCCTCTCTGTCTGCCTCTGCCTCTCTCTCTGCCTCTGCCTCTCTCTCTCTGCCTCTCTCTCTGCCTCTCTCTCTGCCTCTGCCTCTCTCTCTGCCTCTCTCTCTCTGCCTCTGTCTCTCTCTCTGCCTCTCTCTCTGCCTCTCTCTCTCTGCCTCTGTCTCTCTCTCTGCCTCTCTCTGCCTCTGCCTCTCTCTCTGCCTCTCTCTCTCTCTGCCTCTGCCTCTCTCTCTGCCTCTCTCTCTCTGCCTCTCTCTCTGCCTCTCTCTCTGCCTCTGCCTCTCTCTCTGCCTCTGCCTCTCTCTCTGCCTCTGCCTCTCTCTCTCTGCCTCTGCCTCTCTCCGGCTATGCGGCCTGGCTCCGGCATGCAGCGGAAGCATTAGCCCTCTGGCGGCGCGCGGCTGCTGTCAGCGCCTCGATAGCTGTCACGCTAACACCCCCAGTGCTATCATCAGAGCACTTATGGGCCCGTCACTCACCTGAGAGAGTGGGGGGACGGGGGGGCAGGGCGACGTCAAGGGGAAAGAGTGTGCCGAGTCGAGATATGTAGAACTTGGGACAAACAGACCCACACAAGGAAGGGGCGGAGCTTGTTGAATGTGTGTGTGTGTGTGTGTGTGTGTGTGTGTGTGTGTGTTTTCATGTGTCAAATGGTCATTGTCTATCTTCCTTCCCTCAGCTAATCAGCTCGTCTGTCCCACCCATGTGAGCAATCTCTCAAATGAGTCAGCAATTCCCTCCCCCCTCCACCACCCTCTAATTGCAAGCTACACTTCAATACTTATTTTTGGGGGTTGGAAAAGATAATTACCCAGAACAATTAAAACACATCTGTGCCACAAAGACCTCAGCATGAACGCAGTCTGTGTGTGATTGTGTTCGTACGTCCAACAGTGTTTTCTTCTGCTGCACTTGCTTTTCATTAGGAGAATGTTCTCACCAGCGCGGGAGCACTCCGGCTAAAGCCTCCCGAGACGGCTCTATTCATTGGTCGGTTACGATGCCCTCTTTGATTGCACACATCAAGACACGTGATTGGATGTTTTTTAATGTGCCGGGAGTACGGGAGGTGAGCTCCCTGGTGGCTAACAGAGAGTTAAGCTAGCAGAGAGTTAGGCTAGAAGAAAGCTTAGCTAGTAGAGAGCAACTCTACCAGATGGCTAAGCTAGCAGATGCTAAGCTATCAGAGTGCTAATATATCAGAGAGTTAAGATAGCAGACAATCAGCTTCTGGCTTATCATGCCATCCAATCCATTTCACATATAATGGTGCAAGTATCTGAAGTATAATATAAAGTAATCCAGGCTAATACGTCATATATTTTTAGATAAACAAAGCTGTGAATGATTTATGGAGGTTTGGAGATGTGATAGTGTATAATGTAATCATGTTAAGGAGAATGCAATGGTGTATATAATGTACCAGGTTTTACAAGTCTCGTTAATCTTTGTGTTATCCGTTCTGAAAGATGGTGTCAGAGAATTGTACTAAAAAAAGAAATTGGAAAATAATGTTACAAGAGGAGCAGGAAATACCACCATGATCATTTTACACAACCCTTAACTGCAACTCGAACAATTTACCATATCTAAGAAAACCGAGAGACCAGCTGTTAGGAAAAGAGAATATTTTTGGGGAAAATTATGCCTAACACCTCTGGAATGTGTTATTAGAGAAGACATTAAATATTGAAGCAATCTCTAAGGAATGTCAGTTTAGGGAAAATAAATGGAAATTAAAAACCGTTGGTGCCGTCGGACAGTGATGAGTAATGGGAGTATTCAGGCGTTTTACGTTAAACAAGAAAGCCCTCCTACTATTCTCTTATCCCTATTATTTACCTGTCCAAATGATCTCCCGGGTTCCCCCTTTCTTAAGGGCGTCCTGGGCGCATTGTGACACTGTAGTGACATCATGTCCACTTGTCCAATCATTTTACAGGAAATCAATGGGCTGGGAAGGAAAGATATGGAGTAGAAAAAGATTGAAAACCTCCCCTGAACCCAGCATGGAAAGAGGAGGAGAAACCTTGAGAGGGAACTTGTAGGGATGGATTGGAGGTAAATGGTGCCCAGCTGGAGAAATCATATTGACAACAAGATACAGAACTCCTTAAAGTATTTAGAGAAATGTCTTCTGTATGTGTCTCACCTACACAAACTACATTCATTTGACATTTTTTAGATTAACATAATTGCCTAAATAAGCCTATAAGTGTGTGTCTGCGTGGGTATTTGCGTATGGGTGCGTATGTCGCTGTAACCCACTGACATCATCATCATCATCTCTAACATTGCTACTAAGGTCTGTGAATACGTTTCTTTAGTAGCTTCCAGAATACAGAGATGCTCACCTCAAATGTAACAGCATCTCTCGGAGGTTCTGCGGGTTGACATCATAAAGACATCATAATCTATGTGGCAGCAGAGCCAACATGAGTTCCCGGGCATTATGCAAGTTTTATTACACGCCATGCTGCTATTATACTCCGTGACAAGACCTTATTAGTGGTTGAGATGGAAGCCTTCATTTACCCCTTCCAGTTGAAGCATCCATCGCTTGTGTTTCCTCATGAATTCATAACTAAGAGTCTTAAATATATATAAATAAATAAATATATAAAGTACTCTGAAAGAACTTCTGTAGGCCCCCCCGAGAGGAAAACCAGCCGTGAAATTCCAGCGTATGAGCGTATACACCCTTGAAGCAAACCAGTCAAGTGTGAATATTTTCCCTTTCTACGACTACAGCTCCTAGAGGTCTCTGTTCTCCTCCCACTGCCAAAGACACGGGCCCTGGCGCTGCACAGGCTGAACCTGGCTTCAGAGGGGAGTTGTGATCTGGCGCTGCGCAGTCAAAATGACAACTTAGTTTAAAACTTGCGTTAGCAGCGGGGTGATACCGTGCCCGTCAGCAGCAGCCTCAGGGATGCTGCTGCCTCCACCGGGCCTCCGTCTGGCATCACACCACGGATGTGGTTTACCAACAATGGGTTGAGTCTCCCAATGCTTGTAGATTGTTACCAAGGATTGGTAATGTCGCCAAACTTGTGTTGTATTTCTCAAGTAGGGTTATTTTGTTTTGAAAGATGTCTTGTCTTGTCAATCATAGTCTTGTGGTGTCTCAAATGTTTACTCTTTACAATACTGCGGAAGTATATGGCATTCAATTGGAAAAAATGTGCTTCCTGTTTTCTCATAATTACGAGATCTTTCCTGATTTTAAATCATTTGTATCTCGTAAATACAACAATAAATATTAAAAGCAGGGAAAGTAGCAGATACAGAGTATAATATTAGCAATGCTGAGTGAAGGCCCTGCAGATATAAATCTCTGCATATGTTGGATGAACCGAGAGCTCCACATCGAACAACATCATCTCGACCATGTTGTTCTTGTCTAGTAGTTTAGATTAGTTGTAGTAGTAGGCGTAGTAGTAGTAGAAGGAGTAGTAGTAATAATAGTTGTGGTAGTAGTTTGTGTTGGGCAATGCGTAGCGAACACGAGAGAACAAAGGAATAGATGGTTAATGTGCTGATAATGCTCTCACTCCACAGATCAGGGTCATGATAATCAAAGCAACAACACAAAGCATTGACCACTTCCAGTCATCTAGCTCTGTGTCAGAAATCCCCTGAGACCGCTCTAAGGATAACCAAACCGTACAGCATATCTCTACTGCATCCATTTCCATCTGCATGAAGGTTGCGTGTCTGAAAGTATTACTGAACCAAACTGGTGAGGCACCTCACTCCATCCTCTTGGCTGAAGGCTTTATGTTCCAGTGGTGTTTATTGCCCAGGAGATTGCAGCAGGGCCGGCGCTGAACTGTTAATTGCGTGGTTTGTTATATCTGTGCGGTGGGGTGGGCCTCTCTCAGGACTGATTAAGGATCAGGAACAATTTACAGTGCCAGCACGTCCTCGTGATGTCCCGCAGCCTCGCTAATACATCATCCTTGCCTCCTAGCTTAGCCATAGCTCAGGGATACTGCAACCCTAACCTCAGCTTGCTTCCATCTCTTGAGGTCAATGTGTGACCTCATCTCAGGGTTATTTTCCCTGTCCTCCCCCCATGTTGTTAATAGGACTACATTACCTAGAGGGCTAGGTGGATATATGATAAATAGATAGACAGACAGGGAGGGATGGATGGATAGATAGATAAATATGGACAGATGCATGGATACTTTATTGATCCTATGTCACTGCCATGCTAACTCCTACGCTAACTGCCTTGCTTACTGCTACGATAACTGCTATGCTGTATCCTCCATCCATTGTGTAGCCCTTCAGCGCTTTCCCACAGTTAAATTACCTTGTTAAGGCAGGACCTAAAATAGGCCCAGCAGTAGATACTTCATGCTAATAATAATCACTACAGCCCTGTGAGTCCTATGCTATTCTGCACTCCATGCACCACTAGTGAAATAATTACTATTATTATTAGACATTAAACCTGTCCTTCATATTCCACCTCCCTGAATGATATGATATGATATATTGTATTGTGATTGCTTCTGATAGATCTCATTTCTCTTTTCCTAATTGATCAAACCACTGTTGCGATACGGGCTTGGCCGTCACATGCTTCACATGCATCTTCATCCACATGATGCTTTCTCCTCTTGCTCCACGTTTAGACGATTGATTATGGAGATATGAACCGTGATATTTACTTATCTTTTTGACTTTTGTATTTTACATTTATATATATAATTGCGCATAATTGCTATTTGCATTGAGGCTATCGTTTAGTGATGTTTTTGGGATTCTGCACGGCGCATCAAACCTTTGGTGACCTTTGCGATGTAACCCCTGGTACGAGGGTGTCATCTACCCCTCCACTCCGGGCCCATCATGTCCTGTTTGGTATAAGCAGGAACCGTGGCGACAGTGCAAGTGTTTGTGTGGACTATAAATGGACCACCTTGGGTATTCACACTATAAAGGTCAGGGTTAGTTGCTATTCCCAAGCCGTCACCCTATAGGAGACACTCGCTGTTCGGGAAACATCCCCAGTTCACATTTGGAATGTAAAATACTTTATCCTTCCCAGATTACAAATGTGCTGTTTTTGGAAATTGTTGATTATGTTTGTGTTTAGGTCACACATCATGTTCCTACATGGACCTTTTCAAATTAGAGCAGAAAATACTAAAGTTCCCTCAGTATTCTTGTCGCATTATCAGATAATGTGCAGAAAATATAACTGGATAAAAAAACACCCACAGTCTGTCTTATATTCAGATTTGAATGTAAATCACATTTAAAAGTGACTTATTTTATTGTTTGAATATTGTAATGTATGATTAGTGCTTAATAAACCGTGGGGAAGGACATGCTGTCCCAAAGTCAAGGAACTGACTCAACACTCATCCCAGTCTGACCTTTCTACTGGAAGACAATGCCTGTCGTTTCTTAATATCTTGGAATAGAGAAACTCTTTAAGATATAATCCAATGAGAAGAGTCATACATGAATGCGTGTTAAGCTTCAAGACTGGCATACCCATACAGTTTTATTTCAGCGGGTTTTACTAACACTGATAATAAATTACTCAAAGAGTTGTGGAAACACGATTCCTCGGGCAGAATAGTAATCTAAGTTTCACTGAAATAACTTTCTCCTCCTCTGTCTGTCTGTCGCTCCTTATCTCTCTTTGTTTCTGTCTGTCTTGCTCTCTGTCACTCTCTGTTTCTGTCCGTCTCTCTGTCGCTCTCTCTGTCTCTATCTGTCTGTCTGTCTCTCGCTCTCTATCTCTCGCTCTCTACCTCTCTCTCTCCCCCTCTCTCTCCCTACCTGTCTTTTTCCCTGACTCTCTCTCTCCCTACCTCTCTGTCTCCCTACCCCTCTCTCTCTCTCTCTCCCTACCTGTCTCTCTCCCCACCGCTCTCACTCTATCGCTACCTGTCTCTCATTCAGGTGTGCACCTGCGGATGTGTGCATCTCAGGGTACTACCTGCTGTACTGCAGAGATGGAGGAGGAGCTGAGCCTGCTCAGTAAGCACACCTTTGAGGACCTGATGGAGAGCAGCAGCCACAACATGAGGACCTCCTTCTTCTCTAAGCACCAGAAGTTTGACGGTAGGACCGACATTCTCAACAGCCATCTCACTTCCCTCGTTTAACTCTCACATGTTTCGTTTTTGGTTATGTGTGACATGTTTGGTGTTTGCTAGTGTGTTAGGTGTTTGGTAACATGTTTGGAGTGTGTTACGTGTTTGGTAACACATGTTTGGAGTGTGTTAGGTGTTTGGTAACATGTTTGGAGTGTGTTACGTGTTTGGTAACACATGTTTGGAGTGTGTTATATGTTTGGTAACATGTTTGGTAGTGTGTTACTTGTTTGGTAACACATGTTTGGAGTGTGTTATATGTTTGGTAACATGTTTGGTAGTGTGTTACGTGTTTGGTTACATTTTACATGTTTGGTAACACGTGTTATGTGTTTGGTAACAGGTGTTTGGTAGTGTGTAACGTGTTTGGTAACAGGTGTTTGGTAGTGTGTAACGTGTTTGGTAACAGGTGTTTGGTAGTGTGTAACGTGTTTGGTAACAGGTGTTTGGTAGTGTGTAACGTGTTTGGTAACAGGTGTTTGGTAGTGTGTAACGTGTTTGGTAACAGGTGTTTGGTAGTGTGTAACTTGTTTGGTAGCATGTGTTTGGTAGTGTGTAACTTGTTTGGTAGCACGTGTTTGATAGTGTGGACGTGTGGACGCACGGTCACATGTAGAACCGTCGGAGGTGGCTCCGTGGCTCAGCCGACTAGTGCTCTAACCACTTCGGGCGATGTGCCCTGTAGAGACCACAGGTTAGAATCCCACCTGCTCTCCTATGCTGCATGTCAATCCCTCTCTTCTTCCACCGTCCTGCCTCTCTTCACTCAACTGTGCATAGAGGCTCAAAAAGACGATCCATTGTATTTAATCAGTTGTCAACAACTGGCTTGGTTTAATGCCTATCATATCCTAGACCTGTGTAGTACTCGAAACTCTGCTCTCTTCAAATAATGAATAATCCTCTCCTAGCTGTCAGCCTCACACTGACTCGGCTGTGAAATACTTTGAATCTTTGATTTACAGATCTGTGGCACGGTGGAAATATTGTAAAGCTTCAAACAAAAATGCTCTACTCAGTTTTCAGTTATTGACATATTCAATAGAAAAACAGTATGGGCTCTAGATACACGTCGCACTGCAGAGCAAAGAGTGTGTGTGTGTGTGTGTGTGTGTGTGTGTGTGTGTGCAAGTGCACGATTGTGGTCCATGTGCACATGACACACACAGTGAATGCTTGCGTCAGTGTGCATATGAATCAGAGGGTAGGCATGTGCTGTAAATCCTCTGTGTGTCGCTGTGCATGCGTGTGTGTGGTGTGTATGTGTGTGTGTGTGCGTGCGTGCGTGCGTGCGTGCGTGTGCGTGCGTCCACTGCTCATAGGCGTAAAACCTACCCGGCGGCGGCGTGGCGTGGTTGGCGGCGAACTGCATGGGGATGCAGAGGTCGTTGTCGATGGGGAACTTGTCGCAGGTCAGCATGTCGGGCCAGGGGAAGCCGTAGGTCTCCATGACGGGGGCGCAGCTGTCCCGCACCGCCTCGCACAGCGACCGGCACGGGTAGATGGGCCTGTCCAGGCACACGGGCGCAAACAGCGAGCACAGGAACACCTGCGTGTCGGCGTGGCAACGCTTGGCCAGCAGGGGCACCCAGCTGCCCGCCTGCTGCTTGACCTCGGGCATGGTCTCGTGGTCCAGCAGGTTGGGCAGACGCATCTTGCTGTAGCCCACGTTGTGGCAGAGCCGCAGGTCGGCCGGGATGTCCATGCACTGCGGCTGCTTGGTGTAGAAGCGGCCGTTGTGGAAGTTGTCCGACTGCCAGCTGTAGTAGTCGTACTCCTCGGCCGCCGACGCCCCCCCCGCCGCCAGCAGGAGGACGAGGAGGAGGGAGAGGAGGCGCGAGACGCCGCGGGTCGCCGCCGCCGCCGCCACCGCATCCGCATCCGCGGAGGAGGACCCCCGCCGCCGCTTGGACGCCCGGCTCGGGCCGCTCCGCTGTCCTCCAGACATCGCTCGCTGAGCTCTCTGGGTTCCGGTTGGATGGGGAAAAAAAAATCCACGGGCAGGCGCGCCCCCCCCCTCCACCCACCCCCTGCGTTCAAAAACGGAAAGTGGCTCGCTCACGGATGACAAATCGCAGGGGGGGCTGAGGAACATGTGTCGCAAGAGCGGTAAGCTGTAATCCTTTTCTTTGGGGGGGGGGGGGGGGGGGGGGGGGGGGGGGGGGGGGGGGGGGGGGGGGGGGGGGGGGGGGGGGGGGGG
>JAOPJO010000043.1:5764466-5778222 GCA_027123675.1 Molva macrophthalma | reverse complement strand
ACACACACACACACACACACACACACACACACACACACACACACACACACACACACACACACACACACACACTACACTCAAGTATCATAGCCGCCAACTCACCTGACATGAATCCACACCTCCCTGCAGGTAGCCAGCACAGAACATGCTCGGGCCTATAGATGCGCCGTAGACTTTACTGCTGGAGCACGTGTCCTGGTTGATAAGGAGTACTTTGGCATCCAGAAGGTGGTCAGAACCATGGTCCGCTGCAACCAAGGCAGTAGTGAATCAAACAGGAGCCAGTAGGTTACAAAGCGAAACCCATGCTACAGAACTGTCAAAACTGTTGATGTTTCTGCGTCAAATCAAATCAAAAGTTCCAGGTTTCCGATTTCCCCTTTTTGGAATTGTAAATTTGGTTAATGAAAGGAAGTGTCACGTGTTGGGAACAATAGAAAGCTTTGCATCTTCATTTGATAACGAAGCCTCTCTCACAGTTCTCAGTGGCACCCCATCCAGAAATGGTGCACTCGGAGCCATCCGGTATCGGCCCTTCAGGCATGCAGATTCTCCTCACAAACTGGGTCTCCTTGGCACAAGAGCCATTATTGCTTTTCAGCCTCAACACAGCTGAAAGAGAAACACTCACGTCACGTGACACCGTGGACATTCATAACCTAAAAATGGAAAAAGGAAGTTTGATCTGAAAGGAGAGGGTAAAAGGATCACCTATGTCATTGTTGACAGCTGTAGGCGTTTCTCTGTAGTTCTCATGAATGATGGCCTCCTCCACCTGGAGGGTTTGGTCTGTGGGCTCCTCAATTCCCAGGGATAATGCACCCAAAACGACTTGCATGTCGTTTTTCTTGTCACTAGTGGCAGACGTCAAGACGATTAAAAACAAGTAGAAGTGATACCTACTCCAAATCTTTATTTGAGTCTGCTTACATGCAGTGGCCGGCGGTCAGAACCCAACAGCTCTCGATCAGAACCCCTCCACATGTGTGTCTGAAGGGCTGGCCGCTGCCTTTGAGGCTCACTTGCAGGGACACCTGCCAGGGGATGGCCCCGCGTATCGCCTTGAGACCGCCGTAGATGCGCTGGATGGACTTCTTGGGCTGCGCTATACCACAGGTGGAGAACTGTGCAGGCTCAGCCGAGGCGTTGAGGGTGGGCTGAACGGGTCCTTGGGAAGGAGCCGTAGATGGGTCTGCTGGAAGGGTCGGAGCAGGCTCAGCAGAAGGGGCCCCAGTAGGGACCTCAGGCAGGGTGGGCTCAGGCAGGGTGGGCTCAGGCAGGGTGGGCTCAGGCAGGGTGGGCTCAGGCAGGGTGGGCTCAGGTCCAGTGGGCTGGGGTCGTGGCTCGGTGGGCGTTGGACCAGTCGGGGAGGCGCCACTAGGAGGTACGGCTGAAAGAACACATTGGGAATGACATGTTGTGTTGTTGTTGTTGTTGTTGTTGTTGTTGTTGTTGTTGTGCAGAAGTCAGACCTGCAGACCTACCTGTAGGGTCAGGGCACTGATCCACATCGCAGTAGTCCCACCGCAGCTTCCGGCCCTTCCGGATGAAACACCAAGGCTTGCTGTCACCGTCTGGGTTCCTAGGGCGGTTCAAAATGTGAGAGTCAACATAACCTGGTTGGACCTCTACTCCTACTACACAGCTACAAAGTACATATTTGCTATCCGCCATGCTGTCCTTTTTTCTTTTTATTTCCTGGTATCAAACCTGACCTGCAGAAGTTGTGGGGGCCGAGCCCATCGCTGTTTTCGAAGCTGCTGAAGGGGTTGGCGCCGTTCTCCAGGATGAAGTGGGAGTTCCAGTAGAGACACTCATCGCCATCCTCAGTCTCAGTCACGTTGCCACGATAAGACTCACCGTCGTCCTCATAACAGTCATCGGGGTCTGGAATTATATTATATTATAGTTATAACACCACAAAAATGCAGCGCATGCACACACACACACACACACACACAAAGGCATACACATGCAGACACACACACAGACATACACACACACACACGTAGGCATTCACATGAACAAACACACACGCGCACACACACAGATACACTCTCATTGTCGGAATATGTATTTACCGACGTGGCAGAAGCGGCCACTAAAATTTGCCGCGCACAGGCAGCCAAAGTTGTCGCCGTCTTGAACGCATGTACCGTTGTTCATGCACGGGTTCGGGTTGCACAAGGAAACTAGGAGAAACGAAGAGAAAACATTGAAGGCAAGGAGGCAGTTTGGATCACACTGGCAGCTTACAGAGCAGAAGCTTTCTGGAGCTAACCGGTCCTGCAGCGGGGGGGCTGGAAGGGCTCCTTGCATTTGCACTCGTAGAACGGGGCGGTGGAGGTCAGCACGCATTCACCCCGCCCACACGTCCACTTCTTGCAAACCTTTCGACGTGCTGGCATCGATCAAAAAAAAAAAAAAGATAAAGGCCTGTAAACACAACAGCCTCAAATGTTCAGCCAAGAGGTATTTCTATGTGTGCGTGTGTGTGTTAACTGTGCACTAACCTCTTTCACACCTCCTGCCCTTGAAGGGTTTGGGGCATTCACATTTGAATCTCCTTACACCCTTCTCCACACAGATGCCATCATTGAGGCAAGGGTTAGGGTTGCATTGACCTTGGATACGGACGAAACAGAGACAAAGTTACAGGAAACTACAGGTTCATGGGAGCCATTTATAGGTCATATCAGATATGGATCAGACATGATCAGATCAGATATGGATCTGCTACCAATGGCTCACCGCCTCACCATCTGGCTCTTGAAGTTCAAAGAGCCACTCAGAAGTATCTCTTTCCTCCTCGTCATCTTCTTCATCTTCATCGCCATCCCTGACCTGGAAGAAAAGGTCTAACACATGTAGCGCGTGGTTAGCTTTCTTTCTTGCTCACTATTTGCAAGCTGAAGACTTGCATGCTTTGCTTGTGGCCGACGCACATTTATTGGAGCAACAAAGAGCACACATCTTCTTTACATCACTGCGATTCATACGAACCGGCGCAAAACATGAATGAAAGCCCATACCTGCCATTAGCTCTGCTACCCCTCCGTACTTCTTTCCATGTTTGCCATGGTGTCTGCCAGCCTGTCTCCCATGCCCGTGTCCGCGTCGGTTTCCGGGTTCTTTTTCATCTCCGTGTCCGTGTCCGTGCCCGTGTCCGTGCCCGTGCCCGTGTTTTTTCGGCTAAGTAAAGAAAGATGTTAGTATATCATGTTATTAACATGAATCATGTGCAATGCATTAAACATCATAATTCATGTCTCACCTTTTGTTCTTCAAAAAGTACAATAAAAAAAAAAAAACAGGACATAAAATCAAGCTGAATACCAAGCTTTTTTTATTGAAGGTAACACCTATTATCAAACACAGGGACAACCAATCCAATTCAATAGGATTCAATACCGGTGTCCACTGGTTTCAAAGTCAGTGCATGACCAAAAGCACCAAAGCGTATGTCATGATACACACCTGAGCAGGTAGAATGAGCACCACTAGGAAGAGGAGAAACAACAGAATCCCCAGCTTCATGATGGCAGTAGGTCCAGAACACGTATGACAGTTGTGAACGATCAAAGGACAAGCATCTGGTAGGTCCTCCAAGGGTTACACTGTTAGTCGTTCGGCAGACATTTAAGTCATTTAAGCAGTCGCTTTTTATCCAAAGCGATTTACAAGACAAACATTTGCACAGGGACACTAACCTTTGAATGGTGAGCAGTTGAATCTGTGACTGATGCTGAGTCAGTTTTATTGATTTTTCACTTTTAGTTGAATGGGTTTATTTGTATTTTCCCCTAATTTTATTTGATAAAATAGAATACTTTAGCTACACATTTTTTACAATACAACATACAAACCCATGGAGCATTTTATGCCTTTTTCCCTTTTTACTTAATTTTAAATTGAGATTAAATGAGTATGTGGGTGCAACTCAGGTCATTGCAAAAGTTCCAGAGTGCATGTTGGTAAAGAGCAAAATATTTGTTTGAATGTAGACATTGGCCCATCCACCCACCTCCGGATATTGGTGAGATTGATTTAAAGGTGCAGTGTGCAAGATTTAGTGGCATCTAGAGGTGAGGTTGCAGATTGCAATCAACTGAATACCGCCCGCGAATCTACAGTAGGCCTAAATTCCAAGAATGTTTGTGGTTTAAGTTTACCTAAACCATTATTGTTTCAAATCTATATTCCATTATTGTTTCAAATCTATATTCAGAAATTGTATTTTGTTCGAATGGCGACCGATAAAGTTAACCCAACAAAAACAACAACAATAAATAATCACCCAACAATAAATCGACCTGACTTAGTTCCAATCGACTTTTAACAATTCCACTTATAAGGCTTTCCAGAAAAGACAGGAAAAAAACAACAACATCAAGAGCAGTGTACTACGAAGCCTCACGGTAGGTCAAGTCAAGCTGCAGATCACAATGGGGTTAACGTTGGCACCGTCATGGTCATGTCCCGGGCACACAGCCAGGTGGAGCGGATGTGTGAAGCTTCCGGCGCAGAAGCAGAACAGCGGGGTCATGTCGTCCGCCCCCAAGAACGTCACCATGCCCGCGGGGAAACTGCACAGGATCCCGATGCGACGGAAACGCCGCGTTACGGGAAGCTGGTGGGGAACGCCGGCGTGCCAGGCTGTGTATTCGCCGTCGAAGAACTCCACGCACCAAGACTCCTTGCCCCGTCCCAGCCAGCAGTCCTCGGCGTTGCCTTTGCGGGCGATGGTGGGGTAGGTGAGGCCCAGTTCCCAGTAGGTCTTCCCCGTCACATCCACCTCCCAGTAATGGCGACCGTCACTGAAACCTTGCAGGCTGATGGCGTTGAGGGTGTTGTCGAAGCGCCCGGGGAGGTCCGCCAGCTCCTGCCAGGCGTGCGTGTAGGTGGCGCTGTCGCCCCCCGGGGAGATGAGGAGTTTGGGGTGGGCCGTCTCCGGATCCAAGGACACCTGGCTTGAATCTGAGGGACAATAACAACGGCCAACACGAAATAACTGGGTTATCGTTCAACTACACATAGCCAAGAGATCACCCTATTGTCGGTGTTGGACTTACAGGCCTTGATGAGGTGCTTGGTGATTGGCGTCTGGGATCGGATGAGGAGGAACATGCTGTCGGTCAGGCTGAGGATCTGGTCTGCCATGGCCTCATCCAGGCTCACACTGCTGGGGTCTGTGCTGTTGAGAAGGTGGCTTATCCTGGTGGAGATGGACGTCAACAAAGATAGTGAAGAAGCTGGACCAGTTCTGTTGGTTTGGATGATGAACCATGCCATTGGCTACTACAATGTACCTGTTAACAATCTCTGTTTCCTGCTGCGGAGGGTAAGAAAGACCAGAGTGAGGAAGAAATTGGAAAAAAATGTATGAATGTATTCCTGAATTGTGGATGAACATAAATACGTTTTCACCATTGACTCGGTGGGCATCTCCTCCTGGGCCATTTGGGCGGTGATCCTGGCCAGGTCCTGCTCTATCTCCTGGATGAGAGAGCAGTTACTCTCCATGAGTCCATCCAGGGCGTAGACAGCTGCTCGCTCCTGCACATCAAGGAAGGCCAGCGTGAGCCTCAGGTCCTCCTCCAGAACCTTCTGGAGCTCCTCATACTTCCTGATGATGCTCTCCTTTATGGCCAGAGACCTCCTCTGAGGCAAGTACAAGTCATCCACCCATGGGTCAGGTACATGGATCGCTTCATCCAGTGACAGAACTGAACACCTTACAATGTACACAACCACAGAGGAAAAGCATCTGAACAGTTTGGAATGTCTTACTGTAATTTTTGACTGGCGTGCAGCCAGATTCTTCAGTCTGTGTTTGACTGCGTCTCTTTGTCGTGTTAGGCACTCCTGACGTCTTTCTAGCGTCTCCTGCAAAGAGGGTTTTCAGAGACATTTAACATGATTCTAGTTCATTCAGGTGTGAGTAGATGAGCCTAGAAGCACTAGGACGGAGTTCAGCGTTAGTCGCTGAAGTGACTTTGATTCTTAGAATTTTGTCACTGCCTTACCTTCTGGAAGGAAAATTTACGTATAGTATAGTAGTAGTAGAGCAGTTGTGGCCAGCATGCCAGGTTTATTTCTGTTCTGCTGAGTAGTTCATTTTAGACATGGTAGTTACCCATGATGCAACACAGTGTGTTTGCTATGCTAGTGGGATGAGCTGGAAACCATTCAAGTACTTGCTAATGCTGGTCTGTTATTGTCTTTGAATAGGCAAGTTGTTATGAGAAAGGCTATTCTGGTATGCTATTATAGGGCTCATTATGATGTTAATGATATTCCTTCAATAACTTAAACAACCACTTTCTACTGGGAGTGAGCTGTTTAGTCAGTTTTGAGAAATGTAGCAAATATTGAATTGGTGTATTTAATTTAAGGAGCTATATGTAGCAAATGCACTGTACTAAATCACATAATGACCATGATATGTCATCAGAGATTAAGGAAACATGCTAAGTTGAAATACTGGCATCTCCGACAACAATGATACAGCCAGTGTGTTCTCCTTTGAAATGTTGTTCTGGTTCGTAACGTTTGATTTGTTTTGGCCTGTAAGTCATTATGCGCCGTCCCCGGGTTGGCACGTTGGAAACAAATTGGCATACAAACACAGCTAGCTGCAGCCATGGAAGCAAACAAAAAAAGATGATCAACTGAGATTGTACTAGATTCACCCCGACCATGGGCTCCATGACCAGAGCCGTGCAAAACCTGGGGTAAATCTGTGAACTGCGTTTGAAAGATGGAGACGGCTTAGGGCCCAGAAGGATTTCAAGAAGGATGCCACATGAGCTGGTTTATTTATTGTTTATTGCAAACAATAAATAAATTGCAAATGTATACATTAGCTAATCAATTTACAGTGCAGGACTCGTTGTCGCTTGTCATTGTCAAGGTATATAATTGCACTCGTCTCAAAAAATAATGTTGCTCTCGGCTTGCTTGCGCTCGCTTTCGTTGAGTGTCCTCAACCTGGCAACCCGCATGAGCTTCGAGTCTGAGTAGGAGGGGCCGGCCGGAGACAACGCTCTCCAATATTGTGAAGTAGGACTGCAATACCCATTTTAAACGCTCTGTGTCAATCTCACATACCGTACCTTTAAATTGACTTTGAACATGCTGTCATCAAAATAATAATTTGCATATAACGATCATGGAAATGTCGCATTTCTAATGGTACGCGTGTAGGCCTATATATACAAATGCAAAATCCAAAAAGTAATGGAAACTTTAGTGAATTGTTCCCCTGCTACTTCACCTGCTGTCTTGCCTTCAGTGCTTAACACCTCCCTGTTAGCATTTACCAGCCTCAATGTAATGGGACTTCCAGATAATAGACATTACTAATACATGTTTCTTTTGCTGTTCATAGTTCACTGGTATCTCTAGAACTGGAAAACGATTATTCAAACCTGATTGAGTCTATAATGTTAGAAAATGAACAAAGCTGAGAGAAAGAGTAATTAATAATGAATAATAACATATTAATTCGATTCAGGTTTATGTAAATGTATAGAGAAGTATGCACTGAAGTGATGGCAGGTAAGCAGTCATTTTACACACAAACGGAAATGTGACTTAATCATGATGAAGTAAAATAATAGAGTACTGTACTTTATTCAATCAGTGCTCAGACCACAATTCCAATCATAGGTCCTGGCTTTCTTTGTTTTGTATCTGCTAGTTTAGTTACCATGATATATCAATACAGTTGATTTATTTTTCAAGTAATTAAATGTAAATTTCAAAGTCTTACAGTCTACATATTTACAACACAATTATTGTTTTCTTTTTCATTTCATTTCAGCAGGAAATTGTTGCGTAGAAGTTTGCTTCATTGAACCTTATTCCTGAGAAGCTCTCCTGCGATATTCAGAAGATGAATCTGTGCCAAAGATGAATCTTTCCATAGCCATAAATCCATGAATATAGCCATAAATCTGTGAATTCTGTGGGGTTGTGCGAGTGTGAATCTTCTAGGCCTAGTGCCCTCTCAGAAACCCAATGTTTCCCCCCTTACCTTTGTTTAAGGATGTTGTTGTTATGGATACAACCCAAGCATTAAACCAGAGAAAAGAATACAGGCAGAGGATGCTTCTGGTACAGCTGTATACCATGTGGATTAAGGTGATTTCAAGCTTTATTGGCTTAGATTTCAATACAACAAATGGCAGTGTGAGTTTTATTTATAAAACAGCAATTTCAAATACAGTTGCTTCTTACATTTGGGTATTCTTTTTTAAAATCTAGTTTAGATTACGTTGGATACGGGACTGTAATATGTCGATAGGAACTATCCTCCCAGTACAACTGAAAAGGGAAAGTATCTGGCCATGTTTATGAAAGCCTGAGAAGAGAGAGATTTTAGATGTGTTTTTCGTCAGGGTCAGAATAGCATGGCATGTACATAGTTGACTGGGATAGAACAGTGTCAATGAGTAAGTTAGCCTTTGTGGTATTGTATCCAGTAAATGAATGAGTAGACTAGCGGCCAGTGGCTTCTTCATCTGAAGACTCACTGCACCTTCTACTCACTATCACTGGCAGGCAGCACTGGGATGAGCCTTTAGACCGAGTGAGGAGGTTAAAGTGACACAGTCCTCAGCCAATCGCATGGACATAGTGGTGCCATGGAATTCTACAATGCTTACAATGTTCTACAGGAATCAACAGCAACAAATAGTAGGAACAAACAAGCAAGAGAACAAAAAATAAAAGTAAAGCATTTCCATTCAAAGCAAAGCGCGAAGAAAATTAAGCGCGGTCAAAAAATCAAATTTATAATAATAATAATAATAATACAATAACATGATCCCCATTTTCATTCATTTTCATTCTTTGCAATTTTTTGTAATTCCCATTTCCTGTTTACTTCTCATCTGACGCTACCTGAATGAACCAATCAGCTCTCAGTCCCCTTTGGAAGCCTCAGAAAGAGAAAGGATCCACTTCTTGGCTTCCTTGATTATGTCAGATAGATTAAAAGAAAACAACAAAAGAATGGACGAAAACCAAAACCAAGCGAAAGAAATGAAGAAAGACAGAAAGCCCTACGTCTAGATTACAGTTGCGTCGCGTGTCTGTTTTTGAATGAACGCACGGAATGCGTACGCTGTCCTGGCAGCTAGAAGAGTTTGGCCTTCTTTTTCATGTCGTTGCGTTTCCACAGAGGAAGCGTGTCAAACTCCTGGATCTCCATTCCAAAGATGTCAAAGAACGTATCGGGAGCTAAGTGGCGCTAAAAATGGAGAAGAGAGGATCGAGAAAAATAAAAGGGGAACAAAACAAAAGAAGAGAGGAGAAGGGGAGGGGAGGGGAGGGGGGGTGGTTAGCGAGAAAAGCAACAAAAGCGAGAGGGAGGATGTGTCACAGAAATAAAAAAAAGAAACGACAAGAAGCAATGGATTTGCACATTCCTTCTCTACGTTAAGTCAAATGTGTTTTTGGTGCGGCGTGGCGTATACACAAAGCACATCAAATCCAGTATCAATTGCGGACAGCGGAGAGGAAGTGTGATACCTCCAGTCTGGTTCTGTCCACCTCCCTGGGCAGTTTAGCTCTCCCTCTACTGGTTATCATGAGCATTTCATAGGGGTACACCTTCAGAGGAAGACACTCAAGTCAGTAAGACGCACCAAGCCTGGGAGGAAGTCACTTCAGAAACCAGTGAAGTTTTACTGAGACAAAAATGTCAAAACTATTGCTGTAGGCTGCTGTGATCATTTGTGAGAGGGCAGGGGGGGGGGGCAGTGTGTGTGTGAGAGTTCGAAGGTCGAAGGGGGGTTACGTGAGAGGGGTGTTAATAAGGGGTGCATTGGTGTGCATGTTATTTAGGTGCAAAAAAAAGCTGCAGTAGATTGAGAAAGAGGACAGGCAAAGTGTCACATGACATTGTCCAATCAGTTTGACTTAACGATATAGTAGAAGATTTAAAAAGGGCTGATTCACTCTGCACGGTCTTCGTGAACAGTGATTGTCCTGGGAATCAGATGCTATCAGAGCCAGAAGAAGACCTTTATTTCCCCTCGACAAGATGACTGTGGTGGTGGTGGTGGTGGTGGTTAGTGTATGTTTGAAATGCTCGATAATAAACCAACTCTTGGACATCTGCACAACTCAAATCTACTGATGATCGCTTCATTATATACCGAAGGAGGCATATAGTAAATGATGTGAGTTGTTTGGATGGCAAACATCTGGGTGTTGGGAGGGGGCTGTGTGATGCGTAGAGCGTCCAGCCCCCTGGGGCTACAAGCTGAGTGGATGATCATGGAGAAGCTGCATGCCAAGCGTACAGGGTGACTGGGCAGCTCCCCAGGGGACATGCCTGACCAGGAAGCAGTTAGTATGAGACCGCCACCTCCGGGAAGTAGCTACTTTTTAGACCCTAGATCTTCCACATAGCTCCTCTCTCCTCCGAGGATGAGATGGAGTTTTATTATCATTTTTTTAAACTAAATCTCAGATCTCATCTCATGGCACAACCTCTTTCAGATTTTTGTTTTTAACATTGCATTGTTTGAGATATATTTGCATATTTGTAGTTTGCTCTTTGTTTCTCTTTTTATTCTCAATATAGTAATGATGATGTTGCGCTCATAACAGGTACCGGGGTTGTCTTATAAGCGGACGTATTGATTTTGTATTGATCACATGTCAACGTTCAATTACAGGCTTTTCATCAACACAGAAACGATGAGGGGATACTTGCTTTTGGTTCCAACATATTGGGCATTGATACTCCCCTGTCCATCCTTGCAAGGGCGGCACGGCCATCCTTAATGTGCTAAAGAATAGAACATACACACATGTAATAGAGTGGAAGGGGACTACATGAATGGCATCAATAGGGCTACACCAAATGAAACCGGGCACTACGTTTAATGGATGGAACAAGTCATTTGCAGGCTTCATCCGAAAGTAGTGACATTACTGTAGCTGGACAGTGGTTGTATTTTTTTCCCCTCTTCAAATCATGTTTTTTTTTTTTTTTTCTTCGCTGAATGTCTGCTAGGGCTTTCTACAAGGTCCCCCTTCTAGATCACACGGTCAGATGGTACACTGAACTCAGAACGTACAGACATCGACGGATGAGGAGCCCACGGGACTTGCGTATGGGGCCCAGAGCACGGTGCAGTGCAGTGAGCAGAGTGCACCCCCGGAACGACCTCCTGCTAAACACTGCACTGCATGCCCATGTAGTGACTACGGATCCCACACCGGTGCAAGCGTTTAGCGGTAGTGGCCGAGGTGCAGTTGGAAAGGGGTGTGGGGTGGGGAGGGGGGGCAAGGTGTCTCTGGCGCGCCACAAGCAAGCACACAGTAGGCTACGATGCTAGGTGAGAAGCATGCCAGGTGAGAAAGCAGATGGAAAGACATACCTGAAACTCTGCTGGACAAAATGGGACAGAAAATGAGACTCACGGTTAATGGTTGTCCTACTACAAAATGTCCACCGTCCACCCAGCAGGTTTCTATCTCTCACACTTACACTACAGAGATTCTTAAGTGAAGCCATTTTGCCTGTCAAACCTCGCCCGTGTGGAATATTTGTTTTAATTGAAATAAAAGATGATCTTATCTTGGCTTATTTGATTCATAGCTGAGGATGGAGTGTCTTTTAACCACTTTCCATCCAATGGGAGACATGGTTGTTTGGTGAAGGTCGTAGGCTGAAAAGCTAAACATTCCTGGGTGTACAATGTAATCGTTTGATCAATTGCAATTAAAAAGCCTTTATGACACATTTAATTTGTTACTTAGACCATTATTTTGTTATTTTTTTTGATGACAATTCAGAAATGTTGACTACTTTGGCAAGATTTTATGAAAGTGCATGAGTTAAAGCAAACAATGCATGCTTTTGACCAAATACATTTACCGAGGCAAAGCAGGAAACAGTTATTGTAATCATCCCATTAATATAAATGACCACTGAATAGGTTTTACAGGGGACTAAAACATCAAGGACCAGGTAAAAGCTTTCAGTTTGAGATTCATGCGACTCTTTTAGATTCAACGCTCGCTATCTCTTTCATCATGCAAACAAATATTTTGCACTGTGTTCTGTTTTCTGCAACATTATACATATGCTGTATATATATTACATAATACCAATGTACAGTACACTTATATACAATACATTGGTCATAGAAATAAGCAATGCAGGTATTTTGCAAAGCAAACCATGGTAACATACGTGTAGATACATCAAGGACCACGTACACTTTCAAGTCATTTTTGTGAACTGTGATGGTGACAAGTTGGGTAGTTGGAGATAATCATTGGATCGCTGTAGATATGGGTTAGAAGAGCAGCAAGTCGATCAGTTTTTGGTCAGTCGATCTGACCAAAAGCCTTAAGACATTTGTTGTTTTTTTTACATGAATCCTCATCAAGATGGCCGACGCCTACCGTTACGTTGTTTGACAGGCAAGATGGCACAACACAACATTAAAGTCATCAACAAAACCACGTGACAAACAAGTAAATAACCTCTATATCCGACGGTGCTCACTGTGACTGATTCATCAGCCACATCTCACACTGACATGAGTCCATTTAGTCTGTAGACTGCCGATAGCGAACAGCCATAGCGAACGTTATCCGAGAAAGCAAGAGTGTCTCTATTTCAGCGGCTCTCACCTCGTCCTCCACCACACATGTCGCCGTAGCTGTTGTACTGAGTGAAGTCTGTGGACTGGGGCTGCAGGGAGATGGAGACAGGCAGACGTTCCAGCCGTTAGATTAAGGGGCATTGAGTTACTTTTAATATGATACAATATGGCATTGTTATAATGACTGTAAAATGTCTGAGGAGTCTGATGTTTAAGAGCTTACCCGATGCAGCCCGTTCCTTCCGTAGCCAGGAAGAGAGTTCGTTTTGGTGGGAGAGGTTGGCTCTGAAAGATTCAAACAGCCAACTTACATTTGGATTTGTGTCTTTAATATCGTAGCGCAAGGGAACTCAAGGTTTACGCAACACAACACACGTTTACAACTCTGTGACCTGGTTGAGAAGTGACATATCATAATAAATAGCATGCTGTCTAGCCCCATATAAAAACATACAGCCTTCTTTGTATTAGCATCTTCACATTGAGAGTGGGTCCCCAGCAGAATACTTAACGGGTCCTCATTAGTTTGATCACTAGTTTGATCACTAGTTTGATCACTAGTCTGATCACTAGTTTGATCTCTAGTTTGATCTCTAGTTCCATCTCTAGTTCCATCTCTAGTTCGATCACTAGTTTGATCACTAGTTTGATCACTACTTTGATCTCTAGTTTGATCTCTAGTTTGATCACTGGTTTGATCTCTAGTTTGATCACTAGTTTGATCACTAGTTTGATCACTACTTTGATCTCTGGTTTGATCACTAGTTTGATCACTAGTTTGATCTCTGGTTTGATCACTAGTTTGATCACTAGTTTGATCACTAGGGGAGGAGTGGACGTGTTTACCAGCTTCACAGTTGGACGGCTTTGGGTCATAGCGCTGGGCCGAGACGCTGCGTGAGTGGCGCTCCCTGATCTGCTCCTTCTCCTTCTCCTCCTTGAGGATTAGTTTCCCCAGACCCGACTGGATCTGTGTGACACACACACGCACACACATACACAAACACAATTGTTTTATAACAAAAAACGAATTGCATGTATCAGGTGTGCGTGCGTGTGTGTGTGTGTGTGTGTGTGTGTGTGTGTGTGTGTGTGTGTGTGTGTGTGTGTGTGTGTGTGTG
>JAOPJO010000043.1:5600264-5610734 GCA_027123675.1 Molva macrophthalma | reverse complement strand
CCCCCCCCCCCCCCCCCCCCCCCCCCCCCCCCCCCCCCCCCCCCCCGCCCCGGCCCGCCCCCCCCCCCCCGCAGAAGCATTTGTCTGAGTTTTGACATCAAACAGCAGTGTTGTAGCCAAACCAGCAGACTAAGACCCTGTATAGTATCTGAGCCAAACGAAATACTGCAAGCTGATACAGCACAAATGACCAAACTGGCAGCTTCAAATCATAGCAACTAGGTCATAGAGAAACACTGGCCATCACAAACATAACTTCAGAGAGAAAGGGAAGAAAGATTCAACAAAGCTGCAGACCCGTAATTATTATTATCTGTTGACAGAAATGGAAAACCACGTTCCCATAATGTGCTTTTGAAAAAGATAGCCACCCTAGTTTGTTTCGTTTCGATAGCTACCTAGTTAAAAAAATACAATGTAAACACTGCATTTGGGTACAGCAGCGTTCTAGCAAGATGTGGGCACTAAATGGTGAAACATACTTGTGAAAACACACAGTGGGAAGGAACATACCGGCGATGTTTTCCTCATCCTAAAATGATAAATAACCTTTAAAAAAAAAAAAACGATTTAAACGAAGGTACACGCATTCTCTTTGCATTCGGACTCGCTGAACATAACAATACATATAAAAAGGTGTGGCGGGCAACCTCAATTATTCATGAGCTGAGAGAGAGCGTCTGTGCACAGGAGGATCCAGCTAAATATTTCAGCTCTAGGCAAACTGCTTAGCCTGGTAGTTGCTCCAAATAAATACTTCAGCTCTGAGCACACACTCATTTCATACAAACATATATATGCGTGTGTGCAGCGAAAATGAAAAACAGACAGTGGTGGAGATGGTGGGTAGGCAGAATGCTGGAAGGCTATTTGCGGTTAAGTACATGGCAGGGTGGAGGGGAGGAAGAGCCCGTATTTACAGTATGGATGTTTACGAGTGGCTTCCATCAGCTCGTCCTCAGAAAAGTTTCAAGAGCACTTTACTGTGGCGCGGGATGGGAAATGGACTTAAGAGAGGGGCAGATAAAGATGAATCCAACAGAGAAACATAGTGGCTTTCCAAATAAAAACACATAATATCAGGATACATATTTAATCCCAGTAGCCTAGATGGGACGACGGTAACCTGGGGAGATGTGTTTGGCTGACTTAGGACTTACTCTAAAACAAGGCCACCTCTGGAATCAGTGTGGGACCATGGCAGCCAGCAAATAGATTCAGCAGCAGTGTGCTTGTGTACCAAATACCACAGCACTGCTAACTACATTAACAAAAGGAATTCAATAATAATTGAAAAGGAGAATGTCAGACACGCAGAGTTCAAGTGTGCGTATGTTGACAGTGGTACCTGGCTTAGCTCTATTCAGACCTGCCAATAAACAGTGGTCAGCAGAACTCTTCCACTCTTGAAGCGCCTTCCACACAGAGGACACATTCATCCCTAAGTGGGCTCCATGTGGAGGGTGTGAAGAGGGGAGGGGGGAGGCGAACAGACCAAACTTTAACTCAAGGGAGGGGGGGGGCTTTTTATAGCTTTTTTTTAAGCCCTAGTTTTTAAAAAATGCCATAGTAAAGTGCACTAGGGTATGCATTATTAGGTGCAATGGTGCAAACAGTGACGATCGAATAACACTTCAGGTCGTTCTGACAAGATGAGTAGTGAACTGATGAGCTGTTGGCAAGGTAAGCACATTCCTTGCTAGTACGAAACAGGAAGGCTCAATGTGTAGCTTGGACTAAGATTTTTGTTTTACTCTGCCGAGGTCGTAAAATGCCGAGCCCAAGTAGAGTGCATTTTTGCATATGGAGTCATATGGTTGTTGGCTGTTGTGTTGTCGTTTCGAGTCTGCAAGTAGAGATACACACAGACGGCCAGACTTAATCCATTCATGTTTGATCCCATCCATGAACATGACGGCATAAGAGCCGGGAAACGCAACCAGCTTGGCTCACACATGCTTTCAGAAAATGTATGAATATGATAATGTAGAGCTGGCGAGTCTGATGCGCTAGTAGATAGTTGAGTATACTCTGGAGAAGGCGTAATAAGAGAGGGCTGCCCTCCCATAATGGAACCACCATCATGGAGTCCCCAGGTACAATTGAAAGAGAAACGTAATGTAGATGCATGTACACTTCATTCATTGCATTGAATACAATTCGAATAAATATTTTGCATTTCATGGTCACACGCAATCCCGTGTAAAAATCAACGCTGTTTACAACAAAAACAACAATGTATACAATTCTGGTTTCCAAAATACTTTGTTCATACAATCAACATATTTGCAATTGTTTCCACTTCCACAGAGCTTAATTTGCGACCATTGTATCATCCTGGAAAAGAGGTTCGGAGTTAGGCGGCGCATTTACTATTGGAAACGTAAAGAGCCCTTTCCGTTTACAGTGTAATAAGATAGGGCCACGCCAACCAGTAACTCACCTTGGAACCAAATGATGCCAACAGCGTACAGCGCTCCCATGGTCGGCATTGTCTTGTTGGTCGCCGAGGAGTTAGTTTTCCTGTGCTGCCGTGTTTCGCTGTGTGTGGATAGTTCCATGGTGGTACAACACCGTGCAGCTGCTCACCGAGCAATAGGAGACAGCAGTGGCGACGGAGTGAAAGGGGATCCGCAAGTAAGCGCTTGCGTGAAGGTAGTACAGCCAACAACTTGTGCCGCCGGTCTCACAGGAGCGCAGGCAGTATGCTCACTTGGATTTTCTCGGGAAATTAAAGATGATTTAAACATGTAGAAGAACTCACAGGAGGTAATCACAAAGCGTAAGGACGGGGGGAAAAAACACCCTCTCCGCGAAAGACGGCGGCAGACCGCGAAGCTAATAAAAAGTTTGCAGTTGTGGAGAATTCCAGGTAGCCTATAATAGCGCCGCAGCTAAGCAGTAAAACGAATTACATTGGTCCACTACGGCCATCTCTATGTACGGTCTTCTCCTCTTCACAAACCACCCAGAGCCGCGGTATCCCTGGCTACCGACCGCCAAACCAGTTGGGTCTGGTGAAACAGAGGGAGTTTCTTCGGCAGGACTGCAAGTTGGTTTCCCACTCGCGTTTACCCTCGCACTCGCTCTCCCGTGGCTGCTTCCGGTGCCAGTGGGATGGCGCGAGGGTAGGGATAAGGAAGGCAACACTGCGACCCTCTGGCGGATTGGTTTTGGTTTTGATTGCCCCTCACATGTAGGCATTGATGGGAATTAAACGATGCATGTGTGTTGCTTATATTTAGGTGCAACACCAGCTTAATGAAATAGGTCTTCAGTTTTTAAAGCTATTTAGCTTTGGATATAAATTACAGAATGTAATGACTGATTTACTGATTTATTTATTGATGCCCCTTCAGGACAACTCAGTAAAGATCTACGTCCTGCAAACTTATCAAAGCGCCAACGCTCACATGACCCCCATTACATCCTTAGAAAATTAAGATCAAAGTTTGATTTAGCTTTGATGAAATTAAGAGATCTGAAAAAACATTCACTCAAAACCGCACAATTAAAGGACAACCCAGGGTTTTATTTTGCATGACCAGTGAGAGAAAATGCATTATTTAACAAAACAAGATATGTTGAAGAATCAGACTTATATATATGTACGATTATTGCAAACATCTGATTCTAATTCACTTAAATTATGTCCCCTAACATCCCTGATAATAGTCGTGCACGGTCAAGACGTCAACTTAAGCTCAAATCCGGGAAAAAACAAGGGAATCAAGAGACATAAAAAAGCCAAAAATGTTTGAACAAATATTAAAATATTCCAGTTGTTTAGGGGTACTTTTCATGTAATCAACAAAAAAAGAGATCTGTGCAAAGTCATCAATTCCAGTCTAAAGCTACAACCCAGGTATTTGGAAGACATAGCAACAATCAGCAGCAGAAATAGAGCACTGTCACCTTAGTCTTACACCACCCCTTGGACTGTATTTAGCCTAAGCTAAACTTAGCATCCCCCGGCTACACCCAAGAGTCTACCATATAGTGTGGTTTTGGGTCTTATCTCCAGAACTCTTCCTGACCCGGAGCAGCTTTAGGTCTACACACAGGCAGACATTGTTTAAAGCCACAAAAACGGCTATCAGATAAGAGATCAAACAAGATCACGCACAAATGGTCCACACACTCCCATCTTGAGATGTGAAGATTAAAAACCAGCAGCCTATTTAAAAATAACCCTTGAACAGCGTTCCCATGATTTTTTTTTTTTTACAAACCGAACATCCGCGTTGATATTAAATCGTATGGCTAAAATCCCAGCTGAAACATTCAACCCAGTTTCCAAAGCTTTCACCTTGTTTACACACAAATAAAATCTCAACAGGCAAAACTATCATCAGCTAAATCTAAAACCTTTTTATACATGTAATCACATACTAATGGAATTCAAGTTCTACCTGACACAGCAAAGTACTCTTGGTTAGTTATCTGTTAATAAAAACAAAAATCTGCAAAATGGGAAATGATGGCACAGGAAGAAATTAACACATACAAAGATTTAGGGATGACCACAACTAAAACATTTAAGGAAATGATAGTTTGTCAGTAATGGCATCAGATTACAATCAGACCAGAGAAAGTCACAATGATTTGAATTTGCTTAGAGTTCCCAGTTTTTAAAAACTTGAGGTTGCTGTAGAATTTGAGAAAGCTTTAGGATTAAATCATCAAAATCATGCAAGCAAGGTCTACACACATCCATTTTGGCCCTTGCCTTTAAGTCTCTTTTACGAAGGACCAAAAGTAAACATATCTAAAAACTTTGAATCTCCAATAACAAAGAAAAGTGTAAAATTACACATTGCTATAATATAGACAAAAAGGAAAACAGAAAAAAAGCTTTGGGTTCAAATGTAATTGGAATTGCTGCCCTTATGACTACGCCCAAACATGGTCAACAGGGATAGTTCTAGAACTGGTGCTGAGTGTAGTGACGGTGGTAGAGGCCTGCTGTCGACGCTGACGACAGCCCCCTGAAGGGGGAGCCAGAGAGCTGGTATTGGCGATGTGTGCAGGGGGGGGGGGGTCCAAGAGACCGCTGGGAGGCATTATTTCCCGCTGGAGAGATCCATGGTGCTGGAGCTCAGGCCCCGACTCTCCTTCAAATGACTAGTGCGAGTCTGAGTGAGCGGGAGAATAAAACAGTGAAGGATTAAAGGGCATTAGCATGGACAGGCCACAAGATGGGGGGTTAGAATAGAGTCAGGTTAAAAACACTAAACACAGACCAAGGCCCAAAAAAGATAGTGTTATTAGTCATATGTCCTTATCGTTTCTCTCACCTGGAAGGGGTCCTCGTTGCTCTTGTTCAAGTAGTTGAGGGAGGCGGCCCTCTTCATGCTACGGAGGTTAAAACGGGAACGTGTCAGTGGTACTGGTCTAGCATTCATCAAGTGCATGAATCTTAAATCAATTCTTTGGCCCAGTGACCGGGATGTCCTGTACATGAGCCTTTCTGTTGTTCATGAGGTTCAGTTGTCCACACTGCATGGATAACCCTGATGTACGTGTCCTTTGCTGGTGGCGGGGTCTGCTACTCTACGCTATGCTAATATAATTAGCACACAATATAGTATGCATGTTCAATGTGGAGAGGTTCAAAATAATCTTGTCTTTCGCCACATTTGAACATGAAAGAGGTTTTTACAAAAACTGAAAAAAAATCCAAATAATAATAAGTAAAGGTTGATTTTGATTGGTCCGCACACTTTGCCCTTTAAAGAGACAACACTGGACTTGTGATTCAAAAGTCTAATGACAAAGCATCCTCAGGAGGGAGGGTGTTAGCGTGTGTCTGCGTGCACGTGTGTGTCTGCGTGCACGTGTGTGTCTGCGCGCACGTGTGTGTCTGCGTGCCGTGTGTGTCTGCGTGCACGTGTGTGTGCGTGTTCATGCGTGTGTGTGTCTGCGTGCACGTGTGTGTCTGCGTGCACGTGTGTGTGCGTGCACGTGTGTGTGCGTGCACGTGCGGCCCCTACTTGGTGCTTCGGGGCTCCGGGGGGCCGTTGCCCTGGAGCTTCTTCACCAGGAGCTCGCTGCTGCGCCGCAGCACGTCACGCAGCTTCCCCAGGGAGCCGCTGCGCTGGAGGGCCCCTGAGCCGTCCTGGGGGACAACACGCACGCTCTGAAACCACTCCCTGACCCGGACCCCCCCTGACCCGGACCCCCCCTGACCCGGACCCTGCGACCCGCCTGGTTCAGCAGCACCAGCAGGACCTGCAGGCTTCGGGTCGCTCAGGACTTCAATGCAACGTTGGGGTTTTATTGTATTTTTTCATGATTAGGGCAAATGACACATTTAATATTTATATTTTATAGACGTCTACATATTGTATAATGTACAAGTATGTGACCCTACAAAGATAGAAGTTTACATTAGAACAAGTCTCGCGGAATGTGCCCAAACAAATGTGTTGCGTAAAGTACTAAATACGTATTAAATGTTTACTAAATGACATACGGCTGTATTTTTACAGGACCTAAATGGTTGCCATTTAGTAACATTTAGTAATGCAACAGTGAATGAGAAATGTTTAGATAACATTCAGTATGTACATGTAGAATAGTTCATGAAATTAACAAGAGGCTGCTTTGTCTTCCATCCATCCATTGGCAAGATGCTAGTTATCCGCTTTTGTTTGTCATAATGTACGCCATATTGTGCAGTATTGTTACCAGCAGAGGGCTAGCTTGGCTGTTTATAATGACAACAGTTCGTTACTCTGCCACTAGGGGGCTCTTGAGTTCCAAATGAACGTTGCGTGAGCTGGAAGGGAGTGAACCATTGATTTTGCTATATTAAGACTAGTAAAATACGAAGCAGAAAAAGAGACTTCACAAGTCTTCACAAATGAAAAACTTTATTTTAGAATACCAACAAGTGTTGATGCAATAATCATCACAATGCAGAATGGCAAATATAATGTAGACCTACTTACTAAATAGTGTATATAGACCCGACCACATATCTTCTTTGAGTTATGAAAGTGACTGTATACTTTATATGTCGAGGACCGACGGTATCAATAAATAATCAGCATTCCACTAACACAACATTCTCATAATAACGTGGTGAACAGTTTCTATTCTCTTGTTCGGAGAGGCGTTAGTACAAGCCTGCGACGGGAAACGGGAGAGCAGGGGGGGGTCAAGACAAGGTAGCCTACTGAAAGCTATTGCATGAACGCACCGGTGGAGCGTTTAAATAGCGCCTAAAAGTTTACACTTTCAGAATGTTGTAAGGGACCTCGCGTTGGGTTAGAAGTGGGACATCTGAAATGATTCGGCCTGGAGGGAAACACGCGAAACACTAGGACTATCTCGGCAAGTCCAAACAGAGGCGTCACCGAAGCGCTTGCAAATCAATTGTGTAAAACAAAAAGGCAACATACTCCTGTAAGCTTTTGTGTTAAAAAAAAACGGTTACCCATATCCATAACACACAAACACGCATACACAAATATGCACTAATACTACCACGGAATCCAGACTTTCAACCACCCGATCGACTTGCCTCTCTATCCTAACACCAACCCACAAACAGGTCAAAAGGCCACATCAAGCCCACCATGTGGATTTGCATTACATGATGCAACCACACACACACGCCACGGTGGGGGGGGGGGGGGGCCCCCGGGGGGGGGGCGGCGGGGGGGCGGGGCGCGCGGGGGGGGCGGCGCCCGCCCGGGGGGGGGGGGCCGGGGGCGGGGCGCGGGGGGGCGCGCCCCCCCCGTCCCGCAGGGCTTCCCGTTGTACAATCCAGTCCGTCTGAATTGAAAGTCAATGCATATCTTGTGGTCGCTCGATATCGCTCAGCGCAGACACATTGCCCCTCATGGAGGCGGAACACACTCGTGTGCACGTGCATCACCTTCCACTTATCGAAAAACATGATTTTGAAATGCGCTGCATCGTGATTTTTTTTTTGCAGCGCCGATGAATCGGACGTATTGGGCCCCAGGGAAATATTGTCGGACGGCTCCTGTCGTAACTCCTGTAGCGCCTGGCACGGTACGCACGGATGGAGCCCGCCAATGTTCAGAGAGCTTTGGCTATTTCTGAAAGTGTTTTACCGAAACGGAGACGAGAGTTAAAGGAAAGTAACTCTTTGTTCTCAGACCGGATGGCTGGGCGGAGGTCATGACCGAGTCATTAGACTGATTGGAGTATGAATCTTATGAGTACGACTACTGCTGTGCCGTGTGATGGGCTCTCTCAGCAGCAAACGTGCGAGTCTCATTCTCTCCTTTACTAGAACATGTTGACGGAGCAACAGACATGAAGACTTTCGCTGCTGAACACAATCCCACATTTGACACATCCATGGATGACAAACAACTAAAATATGCAAAATCAATGGCACATCATTTTGCACCAACCGACCGACAGATTCCAGTCAGAAATGCACTGAGCAAAGCTAAATGGTGCTACGCTACAAGATGCTAAGACTCATTCGGACATTATGTAACATTAAGTTAATAACAAGGCTAAATGGCATTTGAGGCACGTTTGCCTTCCATATTATAAAGAATTTCCAAATAAAACAAGATATGTATATTTAACAGTAATATATAATAATAACAATACTATTATAATAATATATAACAGGATTACCACAATATTATGACTGGAAATTGTTGAAAAAGCCAATGTTCTTTTTCGTGAGTGGAGTGGAGATGGCCATTTTTGCTCAAATCCTTCTAGGAGCACCTGGCTTCTTCCCGCTCTGAAGTGGAGCGTCCATCTTGTCTGTGATGGCGCGCCATTTTGTATCGACACAAGTGGAAACAATCAACCGCGGTGAGGGGGTGGCGGCATTTGATTTGGATTCCAGAAAAGACATGAAGGACAAACTTGAAGTGAGACAAAACCCAAAAGGCAGAACATCGCTTCAGAAATGAGCAATACATCGGTGGGGCCTCTGGAACCTTGGGAGCAGCTGTAGAAGGGTGGCTTGAAAACACGACAAATCACAGCTTCCTCTGTTGATAATGTGAAGTCGTTTTTTTCAACTGGTTGAGGTTGTGTGGGCCAGGTGCATTTCTGCAAACCTAAATGTTTTATCAGCGAGACCTTGGCAGATGTTTACACACACACTCAAGGTGTGTGTGTGTGTGTGTGTGCGTACACTTGTGTGCACATGACGCGTGCTTGTACGTGTGAATGTGTTTGTGTGTGGGTCTCCGTGTGAATGTTGTTCCTGTAAAATATTAATGGGAGACCTGATACCTGGCATGTCTGGTATCAAGAGTGGGTCAGATGCGGCCCTTCAGAAGTCTTTTTAATTGGCCAATTAGGATCACAAGGTCAACAGGAGCAGGGGTAATCCACCCTGACGTCAGCTTTTTTCACACCGTTGGTAACAAAACAAATATTGGACTTTCTGCCTTTCTGCCTTTCTGCTCTCTGGCTGAGTCTTTTCAAATAGCTGACAGTCTTGCCCGTGTGTTCAGGCACATCAAAGGGCCCCTGTTTTACCACAAGACTTCATGCCAATCAGCCACTGCGAGCCATTTCAAAACGTGCATTTGTGACATCACAAGTGGGAGTGGCTGCACTGTGCGTTTGGATGTATGGATGTATATTGGATAGATCCGCCTACCACGCTACATTCCAAGCCACCATCTTGGTACTTTTTCACCATTTATAAGAAGAACAATGGTAACTGGTTGCTTGGCATTGCAGACTTTTGGGTCAAGAAGCACCTAGCTGGCAGCTTGGAATGTTCTAGTTGGAACTTCAGATCACATGGTTGAAACCCTCCTATACATCTTGGTGAACACGCCCACTTGTGATGTCACCGGAGGTTAGCAGTTTGAAAGGCTTGTAAAGGATAATTACAAACTATTCCTGGTACAAATCAAAGTTGTTTTTATGTTGACTGCATGTTACTCACCCACATACAGTATTTCATTTCGCAGCATTCCCTTCTCTGTCTCCTTCTCTGGCTCATTAAGGAGAGCTAGATATTATATTATTCAGAGATCAGTAATAAACCAACAGATAAGTAAAGGATAAGCTCATAAAATCTCTCTGCCATGTATCCTCTAAAAAGCCTCCTCATCTTCCTCTCGCCTTTTTACAGCTCAAAGGTTGCATTAGCACTACAAGGTGCTATGCTACATGGTGCTATGCTAAGTGTTGCTATGCTACAAGGGGCTATGCTACAAAACACTATGCTACAAGAGGCTGTGCTACAGCATGCTATGCTACATAGTGCTATGCTATAACATGCTAGGCTACATGCTAGGCTGCACGCTCCAGTGCCATGCCTCTATATCGTGCACGCCCCCTGTAACGTGCACGCCCCCTGTAATGTGCATGCCCCCTGAAATGTGCACGCCCCCTGTAATGTGCACGACCCCTGTAATGTGGTTTGCAATCTCTCTTTCAGTTTGACACCGCCTCTATATCCACACAGGGCTCTCTCCTGTGGGGGGGGGGGGGGGTGAGGGA
>JAOPJO010000043.1:5583288-5600164 GCA_027123675.1 Molva macrophthalma | reverse complement strand
AGGCCACATCAAGCCCACCATGTGGATTTGCATTACATGATGCAACCACACACACCCGCCCCGGTGACCCCCCCCCCCCCCCCCCGGCGGACTCAGCCGCAGCCTTGTCTCCCCGTTCTGTCCCCCTAACCGTCGGCTCTGTGCACACTGGACGCTGCGTCATACTTGGTGCACATGCGCCAAGAGAACCGCCATCCAAATAAATAACCATGGCAACGGCGGACTGCCTTGTTCGAGGCATTGAGCCAGGAGGCCAGACCGAGGTCCTGCTCATCCCCGCTGATGGGTAGCCTCAATGCGAGAACATCACTGCCTTTACAGTTCAGTTCAGTTTAAAAAATAAATGCATAAAAAAAATGTAAACAAATGAAATAATATAAAATTAACTCAAATAGGAAATATATTTGTTAAGAACCAAAATTTTAAAAATGCCAGTGGAGGGGTAACGCAGAATGCATCCCCTCACCTCCTCTATCCTGTTGCACCAGGAGTCAGGACTCTGAATACAGGAAGGGAACATCTCAACTTTACAGTACCTCTTGTAGAAATAGACATTTAGATGCTTTTGCATAAATTAATAACAACCTTGCAATCAAAGCTATAAGAAAAAGGCAACAAATCATGTAACGGCTAAACGAAAACAGTTCATGGCTAAATACAGGCACTATGATAAAAGCTAATTGGAGGCCACTGTTTGCCTTCCCGTGCCTTTCACAATAGCAGATGACGGCTAATGATACTCAGGAATAGCTCAGGGCTAACAACAACAACAACAACACAAATACACAATGAGGCCGATGCCCGACTGTCACAAACAATCAAATCAGCTACGAGGCACAGTAGCTTTTGATAGCACATCAAAAGCAACCGTCCCTCGTAGCGCCAGAGACGAAGTGAAGCGTTGCCAATTTCAGAAATAAACGGAGAGAGAGAGAGGGGGAAATCGTAATACTAACATTGCCCGGTCCCGCATTTAGTCCAATACACTGTACTACACACACATGAACAATCACAAATGAGTGTGGTAGAGGAAAGAAGTCGTGTTGCGAGTTCCTCATTAAATCTACACACGCGTTGAGCTGTCAACGCATCACCAAGACTGAGAAAGATAGGCGAAGAAGAGGCGAAGTTCCAACAGGGTGGAATAAACACGGTTAGTGAGAGACAGAGAGAGGATCCAATAAAGACACAAGGAGGGAGGAGGAAGGGTAGGGAGAAGGCGACCAATCACTGTGCAGTAAACGGAGGTGACAACTAGGTGGGAGGAGCTCTGGGGCGGGGCTGCGTCTCGGCCGTTGACAACGGTGAGCGGTGATGAGGAGGTGCTGCTCAGTTGTTGGGGAGAGATTGAGGAGAGAGAGACTGAGGGGAGAGATTGAGGAGAGAGAGACTGAGGGGAGAGATTGAGGAGAGAGAGACTGAGGGGAGAGGTTGAGGAGAGAGAGAGACAGAGACACAGAGAGAGAGAGAGAGAGAAGGACAGAAAGAGAGAGAGAGAGACAAGGACAGCGAAAGAGAGACGGAGAGAGAAGGAGAGATCAGGGCAGAGGGAAGGACAGCACACAGCCTTCTGCTATTGTGTTGTGAGAGGGACGGAGCAGTGATATCCATGGCTTAGGCCTGATAAAGAGAGAGAGAAAAACAAAGGGACAAAAAGAGAGACAGCAATCATGGTAAGATTGGAGTGAACTTGAACGGAGACCTTGCCTAACTCACCGAGGCTACAACCCCCCCATTACCTACGTCACATCAAGTAACAATAAAATATACAGCTACTCTTCTTAGCTTAACACAGCATGCAGCCTCAAACGGAACGAATGGACTCTCCCGCATAGAAAATGCATTTTAATCTAGCATTACGACATTGCTAGAATTAAAATGCATTTCCCTGTTCATGGTTATTTATATATATATAAATAAACAGCAGGCCTGTGTTTGGCCTGCGTCTGCAGAGTTACAGCTGGGTGATGCACAGGCAGGGCCCAGTCACCGTGACTCAGCTGATCCTCCGTCTCTGTGGGCCTCTGGCAGAGGTGAGGTTGGCACGCTGCAGCAGGCCGGTGACTGCACTGCAGACGGAGGACATCTGCAGGGCTCGGCAGCAGCCATATGCTCCTAGCCTCCCACACGGATGATCGAGGAGGATATATATATATATATACATATAGATATATAGATATATAGATATATATATGGTGCTTGGACCAAGCTGGGAGAGAACCACTCCATGTTTTAGGCCGCCTGTTAAAAGTCTAGCCCATTTCAACACTAATCTGGTTCTGGTGCCAGACGAGCAGAATTATACATATATAATATAAATTAATTTTAGGCTCAGTATATCCCTCCGTCTGGCTAGGATGACTAAGGTCTCATAAGAATGTGTGAAATGGATAGTCGAGAAGGAGTACAATCCACCAAGTGGGGAGAGGGGAGCAGGAGGGGGGGGGGGGGATGTGATTCCAGAGGCTGATTGGTTGTCATGGCGAGAGTGTTAGACATGGAATTAGGCTAGGAAGAGGAGGGAGAAGGAAAGCATTGGAAGACAGGTATGGAGCATGCAAGCGACCAGAAGCAGCTAACTTATAGCAGGTCACAGCCAAACAACAGTACGTGCAACTACAACAACAACAACAACAACAACAGGCACACGGATATACACGTCACCGGGCGTCAATACCAACGATCGGTGAAACAAACTGAGAAAATGACCGTCCTCTACCTCATTGATTCACTTCCGCAAGTACTGTTTACGTATAAAATCATGCAATGGCTGCCATGACATTTCCCAGCGACATTCTGAAGGAAATAACCTGCACTTTGTGAGCAACTTCAACTTCTTGCCGCAGAGTGGGGATGATAACGAGGCGTCTGTTCTGCTTTTGGGACCGTTAAAGTTACACTTGTGTTTTTGTTTTTCGGACCCTCCTGTAACCTCCCTCTTCCTAGTACTTAATGAATAGTGTTTTTCAGTTTTGTCGAATTTCATTAAAATGACAAAGCATGCCCGCAGATTACCATAACGAGGTCTGAAAGGGCAGGGAAAATGTTGAAACGTTGATTAGCCTGTAGTTTAACATATTGACCCTCCCATTGGGTATTTAATCAATGCTATTTATAATGCATCAGCAGAAACAGAGGCCAATTGGGTTCAACACAGAGTAGACCAGCGATGAGAAGGTCCAGATACAAAGACACTTTAGACACAATAGGCCTTTTGGAGATGTTTCCGAACCAGTAATAGTAAAATTGGTGTGGTAAGGCCTTCTGCAATTCTTGCCAGTGTCATTAAATGAACCTGTTTGGATGAATGGATGGATGGAAGTTCACAAGCATTCGTTTTTATCTCCTAGTTGCTATGACACACATGAGCTCTGGGCAAAGTGCAGTTTAGCAGGAAGTGAGTTAACGTTACAGCATGACCTCAAGCTTGATCATAAGCTTGATGACAAGACCTTTTACTGCTTTGGCGTTTAGGAGGTTAAATGTGAATGTGGTCCATGCCTTGCATTCCTCTGCATGCCATCTCATGCCCAGAAGAAAATCCCAAGCGTTTTCTTGATATTCACGTGTAACTGGTGTGCATCTTAAATATTCTATAGAACAGCTGCACAAAGACTATATTTAATATTTAATATTTAATTTAAAGAAGAAGTGTTCTCTTAGCAGACACACATGAAAACACACGAGCCATATCGTCACAGCCAACAATGATGCCAGTGAGTACAGTGGTTTGTAGGTTAAAACACAGGGTGGTGCGCTTTTTAAACTGTAAAACACAGACAGGGTGAACAAAGATGGCCCCTGCAAGTGCTAGGATGTTAAAGGTGGAGTCTGAGAGACCGGCAGGCCTACATGCATGTGTGAGTGGGCTGGTGACGGGCATTACGGGTAAACCGGTGTAGCTGGGAGCGACGGTCACAGACTCCACCCAGGGCTTTGGTGGTGCTGAGACTCACTGGCTAATCTGTGAGGCTAAATTATAAATACATGTCCATTATAAAGCCATGACAACAGAAATGCAAAGTTAATATGAGCGTAAAAGCCCAGCAGGAATGTCTGGGTGGACAAAAGGCAAGAAGGATTCCTTGCATGTCCACGTTCATGTTAAAAACGTGCGCTCTCCAAGAAGATAGGTTGGTAGGTAATCATTAACTCTCAAAAGGTAATGCTATATTTGAGACACCACCAAGAGGCCCCGTCAGGAGTCTGTTCCTGGTCCTGTTGCTTCGTGGAAGCGGTTCAAGCAACATGCCACATCGACGACAACAACAACAAAAGCCGCTTATTAACAGACAAACGCATTCAGGCTTCATTCACACGCGCTGAGCGACAGCACGGGACTACGGGCGAGGGCCGGCGAGAGATCTGCACGACCTCACGCATTACTGAGTCGGCATTGCCAAGACGCTCAATCAGCTTTAGTGTGACCAGGATATTGGGGTTTATCGACCTGCGCTGAATATATCCTAGTCGGTCCCAGACCAGAGCTGACTAGGATATATGCAGCGCAAGTTGATGGATCGGTACAGCGGGAACAGACTTGTTGTTATTAACGTAGCGCCAAATGTACCACTATGGCCGAGTCTATCAACTCTATACATTTCACCACAGGACTCTAGTGTCTGGTGGTGTGCAAGTCCCACGGCCACAGGCCTGATATCGGGGTTCGGGTGGGGGAGGAGGAGGGGGGAAGGAAGGCACTGTAGTGGATTTGTACTCACCCCGTTCCACTCGACGCCCATACTCACTTCCTCGCCGGTCTCAGAGCCGCTCTCGTACTTAACGCTGGACAGGCTGTCCCGGCTCCGTCGCCGGTCTCCCTCTCCGTCCTTCAGGATCTCCACCACGCGCGTCTGGTGGATGGGGTCGATGCCCTGGGGAGGGGGGGGGAGACACAGGGAGTGATGAAGAGAACACACACACAGAGAGAGAGAGAGACAGAGACAGAGACAGAGAGAGAGAGAGAGAGACACGGTTGGATGGATAGCGATCATGAACTACAGTGATGAGTCAAAATGGTCTTCACTACAGTTTTGAGGAGGAGCACGACAATGAGGGCGGTGGCGGTGGTTTTGATGTCTCATGATGATGCGGAAGGATGAGGTTTGTTCACTTCACAGTGGCATCAAATGCGGCGGTGTGAGCAGAATGAGACGTGGCAAATGGATGGGTGGGTGGGTAGGCTGCGCCATCGTGGAGCTAAATGTTAGCAAGAAACCCACTTACTGTATTGCTCTGGATCCGGGGGGGGGAAAGAGGGCAGAGAGAGGGGAGAAAACACGGTGAGATCCACTAACCCCACCCGTCCACACCAAGAGACCCATCCAGAACAACCACGAATAAGACCCCCGTCTACAACGGTGGCCGCCTTGGAGGCGGCCTCGACAAGTCAAGAAGGGGGAGACGGAAACGGGGCCAACCTGCTTGCGAGACCTCAGGGCGCACTCCTCCAGGGTCTCCGCCGCCTCCAGCTTGCCCTGTCGGCGGTACAGCGCCCCCAGGTTCCTCAGGGTGGTGTTCACCGTGGGGCTGGGTCACACACACACACACACACACACACACAGTTTTTGTATCCTCCAGTGGAAAGTGCCTTAAAACTGAAGCTATGCAGTAACAACATGCGTGTTAGGGAAGGTCGGACGGGGGGTGAGTGCACTGTATTGACCCTGTATTGACCCTGTATTGACCCATGACCCTGGCTCACCTGTTGACCTTGCATGCCTTGTACCAGCCCCCGTACTCCCCATAGGGAGTGTTATCTCTGTGCTTGCCCTGGAAGTGAATAACAAGCAACAGGAAGAAAAAGAAATGCACAGCATGAGAGGGAGTGGCTCTCGGATCAAACTGGTAGAGCAGCATTTCTGCATGTTGTTTACACACCATTTGTCCATATATTAATCAAACAAAAGATAATCCGAACTTTCGAGAGTCCAGTTCTTACTCTACGATTATGTCCCCATTGATTATTACTCTGCAGTTTCTGGTTTTGTTTGTCACTGCATTTAAGCGCTGAATGGAGGCACTAGCTCCCTGGAGATGGAATAGGGTCTCACCTTGCTCATTTCCTCCCGCTCTTCAGCATGCATCCAGATGGGCTTGTTCTCAGCTGCAGACACACGCACACACACAGAGCAGAGGTTCCCACACTGAGTACAAGAGGACTCCATACAGAGGACTCTGAATGATGAGGTACAATAACTCAAGACACCTTTATTATATTTGTGACACTTGGTTCCATAAGTACAGCAGTTAGATGTGTCAAACTATCATAAAGGCTAGACACATTACCCCCTGGGGCTGGGAATGGAAACACCCACCAGCCATTTTGAATACTCCCAACAAGATATTATATAGTCTAGCAACACAGCAATAACATCCCCCGATGCACACAATGCAGCATTGTTACGTCGGTCATAAAAAGTAATGTGCACTATTTAGTATTATGTGCAATTGTGCAAAACATTCAATGAAACAAACAGCAATCCCTCTACCCCACGAATCAAAACATCTGTAAGAGGCCCCGCTCCACTACACTGTCCTGCGACGCAGGGCCCTTTGAGAACAAACCCAGCAACAGCTGCCACATCATTCCCTTGATCCACTTTGAAGACGACAAATCCGTGACAAGGACGGCACGGAAAGTATCATTTCCATCACTTTCAAATACTTCAGGAACTACATTTCAACCATTTCAGTATTCCCCGGCAGCAGATCGAATGCAATACAATTGAGCACAAACTGCACAAGGTCCTTTATTTGTGTAACGTTTGTGTCTTTGGGACGAGTGCTGGGCGAGGAGGGCTGCCCAGCATGCCCCGAGAAGAGCTCACTTTTTAGCTCTGTCTTCCAGGGACCCTGCTCGCCGGCGTAGGACAAACAACAGACACAGGGCATGACAGCTTATCCCACATATAACCACAGCTCATGTTAAGACACACCAGCTCTGAGGACCTCATCATGGCCTCAACCAGCCGTCGTCACTGCTTTGGTTGTGCTCACAAATTGCGTACATTTTAGTAAGTAATTCAGAGTAATTCAGCCCTGGGAAGGGGCAGTTATTTGATTGGATGTCGGTTGGACGTTGAATTTAGGTCCAGTACAACCAAACACGATCAGTCTGACAACCCTGTAGTTCTGGTGCGTCTTAAAAGCATCGATTTTAATCCAAACCAAAATCAGTGCGACGTCTCGACATGGTAATAATGTACATCGAACGTGCAGTCGCACGTTCTCCGCTGTCGTTAGGTCGTTGAGGTCTGGCCTCGATCCTTACCGTCGACGGAGCCAAACTCCTTCTCGTGGGCCCGCGTCAGGATCTCTTTGTACAGGATCTCAGCCTCCTTGTACTTCCCCTGTTTGAGAAAGCAGGAGGCCTATAGGAGAGAGAGGGAGAGGAGGGAGTTGTAGTGATGGTTTGAAAGCATCTCCTCCAATCACCGAGAGACCCTCCTGAGAGAGGGTGGCACCACGATCGTATATAAGCAGAGAACGGCTCATTAAGGATGTGTGACACTATATCCATTGCAAACAGGCTGAGAATCGCTGTATGAATACATAAAAGCTAACAAGACATGAATGATCCAGGCGAAGGCTAGCCTGGATTCAGACGGAGGCTTGCGACGGAGGCTTGGTAAGGATATGTCGATGATATATGATGATATAGAGACAGTCCGGCTCACCTAGCCATAGGATTACTATGACGACATTCTTAGAATTTATGCCTCTGAGAGACAACTCTGGGAGCTTTGTTTATGGCTTGGAGGAAGAAAGTCCACAATGAAATCCAATTTGAAATGACTTGAACTTCACATAAGAGGTTCAATTCAATTGAATTGTATTTGTATAGCCCTTAATCACAGGTGGAGTCTCAAAGGGCTTAACAGGCCATATATTTAGGTTAAGCTTCTCAAATGGAAAACTAGACATCATACTGCCTTCACGGAGACGAAACCAGGCCACTAGGCTGACTGGGATAACTGAATCATTGCACGGCCGAATGGAAATGCAATGTGGGTGAAGATTCAAACGTAACATTTTGTAACCGTTCCCAACATAAAGGCAGAATGTGGGCGGCCGGGGGAGAAGACCCTCACCAGGTTGTTCTTGGTCTTGGCCACGTTGGGGTCGTCGGGGCCCAGCCGGTGCTCGTAGATCTCCAGTGCGCGGCAGTAGTAGTACTCCACCTCCTCGTACTTGCCCTGGTTCTGGCACAGCAGCGCCAGGTTGTTGAGCTGCTTGGCCACGTCTGGGTGGTCCTTCCCTAGGACCTGAGGAGAGGAGGGGTAGGACGGTCAGACGCCATGGCAGAGACCCGACACGTCGCTCTACCACGGGGGTGGAGTGGAGAACATTCGTTCCAAGATGAGATATATTATATTTATATTTAGAGCATTTAGCAGACGCTTTTGTCCAAAGCGACTTACAACAGGACACACATTCACACACCGACGGCGGAGTCAACCATGCAAGGCGACAGCCGGCGCGTCGGGAGCGGTTAGGGTTAGGTGCCTTGCTCAGGGACACCTCGGCACTCCGCTAGGAGGAGGAGCCGGGGATCGAACTAGCAACCTTCCGGTTACAAGTCAACCCCGCTCTACCTCCTGAGCTACTGCCGCTAAGATATCAGTCTAGCGAAGAGCTTCTGAGAGACCAGTAGGAGCGGGTGACACGTCGGTGCCTTGAGGCTCAGGGACTGTTCCCTCTGCGGTGGAGTACCATCGCTCCCTCAACCCCTGCCACCCACGCTCACAATCACAACCCATTCTTCTCCTGCCCAGACATCCCCACTGGCCATCCAGTAAGAGCTTCCCTGCTTTAAAACCCAACTGCAGTGACAAAGGCTCCCATTGATCCTATCCTAAACAAACCCAGCCAACGGCTTGCCGATACGGTCGAGGCCAAAGACGGAAGGACAAGACAGGGGGAACGGTAGCCCTACCTTTTCTCTGATCTCCAGGGCCCTCTTGCACAGCGGCTCAGCCTCCTTGTATTTGCCCCTCTTGCCGTACAGCACGGCCAGGTTGTTCAAGGTGGCCGCCACCTGGGGGGGGAGAGAGAGAGAGAGAGACCGTGACTGGCAGGAAATAGAATCAGGATCCCACTGCGAGCACTATGTTCCGTCTACAGCACGGTCTGTAGGTCACCGTGGTGTGGGAAGGTCAACATGCCTTGGCCACAGGACAAGAGGAAAACACAGGAAACGTGCACGGTGTTGGGTCAAAAAAGGTAATGGTGTGGGCTACTTCTGATATTAATAATCACGGGGTGTGTAACTGGGATGAATGTAAACTGGACCGTGTGACTAAACTAAAGCCTCAATGTAAATCTTAAATCCCTGACAGCAGCTTGGACATAATCTTTAGCTTTAAATTCATATATTCGTATAAATGGAACCGTTATCAGTCGGAGTGTGGGGGTAATCGGCCCCTCGGTCGACACAAGCCTTTGGGAGCCAAGACCCGAATACCAGGCGACACCAGGCTCAACTCTCCCAGCCCGCTTCATTTATTTTTTTGTACAATCGCTGAGAGGCGGTTTCCGTGACGACGGCCTCAACACTTACGGCGGGGTGGTCCTTGCCCAGAGTCTTCTCGCGGATGGACAGGGCGTCGTTGAGCAGGTGGGCGGCCTCCTTGTATTTGTTCTGGTCCCTGTAGCGCGGGGACGGCGGGGCAGAGAGGTTAACATGACATCTAAAGAAGGTACGCTGCAAAACCACCGAGGGAGTCGGGGTCCAGGGACACAGGCTAGGCCCGGCTCGGGCGCATTAAAGGGGTGATATTATGCCACCAGGTGTGAGTGTGATCAGCCATTACAAGCCGTTTGAAAATCTGCCTTTTCCTGTGTTTTCACAAGTGGGAGTGTCCACCTAGATGTATGCTGGACAGACCAGTCTACCAGCGTACCCTGTGGACTGTAGCAAATGGTGCTTATCTATCCATCATACGTGGACACTAAACACAGGAAAAGGCAGATTTTCAAAACGGCTTGTAATGGCTAATCACACTCACACCTGGTGGCATAATATCACCCCTTTAATTCAACTGTTGAAAAGAGGCGAGGCGGAAGGTCTCCCCCACCTGTAGACCAGGGCCAGGATGTTGAGCATGGTGGCCACGTCGGGGTGGTCGTGCCCGGAGGTCTTCTCCAGGTCCTCCAGGGCCTGCTTGCACAGGGGCACGGCCACCTCGTAGCGGCCCTGCGACGCGTACTGGATCACCAGGTTGTGGAGGGTCCGCAGGCGGGCCGGGATCTCGTAGCCCCCCTGCTGGGCCGCCGCCACCGCTGCGCTGTTGTGCTGGTGGGGCACTGTGGGGGAGGGAGGAGGAGGGACGCGTCAGGGGGGCGGGGGGTATCTGGACAGAAAGGTCCCTGGACAAGGACTCGTCAAGATGAGGGGCCGATGACGGCCCAATGACAGAAGGGTTCACGCCGACGCATGATCCACCGATAAGTGCCTCCGGACAAAGGGAGGTTCGGTGTCCGCGGGGCAGGACTGCCCGCCGGACGCCTGTCAGACGTTCAGTCTGAAGAGTCTTAGTCCAGCCGGTTTTCATCGGTCGGACGGCCGCAGGACCAAAACGGTGGGCACAGGAAGTGGCGCTGCTCAGGCGCGGCGAGAGCGTGGTCCGAGGTTATAACTAAACAGTGGGCTATGTTGGGCGGCACAGCTCGCCTCGTGCGGATTTAATCAAAAATAGTAAAAGGCTCATTATTACCGTTTTGTATTTCTCTGTAATGTAGCACAGGGTAAATAATGTTACCTAGAACATTCTTGCTCAGTCCTGGAACTCCAACCATTTTCTGAAGCCCCAAAAATATATATTAAAATAATTAAATCAATGTCATAAACGTGCGACGACTTGTCGGCTAAACGCTGGAACCGATGACCACCAGCCGACGAGGTACATCTTTGGTCCGGGGGGGCAGCCCAAGAACGGTGTTACAGCCTACTGAGTGTTTAGAATGTGTGAAAGCACCTAAGTTATGGTTATGGAAACGCAATGCCACAACACAGCGCATACCAGTAAAACATGGAGATTGTATTGAGTCTTGTTCTTACTGCCTTGGCCCTGCTCTTCCTCATCGTTCGGGAAGAGGTCGTCCAGGTTGTCCTTGGGGGTCTCTCCGTCCTTCTCCTCCTGCTACACACACACACAATATCATCATCATTTCTTAGCAGAGTGGTCCCACCGAAGACATAAATGGAAACGGCTGCTTCCAGACTACAATGAACGACCATTGCTCCAGTTCAAGGGGGCCGGGATACTGCTGAGCTAAGCAGGATCTGTGCGCACATGCTGGTGCAGCCTCTCTGGGTGACTAAGGAGAAGGTCAGAGGGAGCCGGGATTCATAATTGCCGGCAGATCAATGAGAAGCCGACCACCAGGGCCCTTCCCCCAAGATATCTCCTGCAAGCTCTACAGCAGGACGTCAATCGTCATTCATGATTGGCTACCAGCCCAGTGTACCGCCTGATGAAAGACATTAACTGATACATAAGCAGTGTAGTTAAATCCGAAATGGCCTCTAAACTGGAAATACTTTCCTGTTGTAGAGATTCTACTTAAGTCAATAAAGTAGATTTAAACCAATAATATCAATTTATCAACTCTAAAACATAAAAACCACATACTGGCAGAAATGGACTGCTGGAAAGCAGGCAATATTTTTGGGTTCCTCATTCACTGCATAAAACAACAATTCTACAATTTCCAATATACTCCAATATACTGGAAGAGGATCACAATCATGTCAGCATGATACAGCCGCACAGCATCTCCCTAGAATCCTAAACTCCCACGGCAGAGGACCACCGGCGAGGAGCAGCTGACTCACCGCGGGCGAGACGTCCTCGTCGTACTTCTTCAGCTGGTTCATGAACTCCAGGTGCTTCTTCTCCTCCTCCAGCTGGGCCACGCTCTGCTCGCTCTTCTGCAGCTTCTGCTGCGTGTTGGCCAGCTCGTCCCGCAGCCACTGGTTCTCCTGGCACAGCCGCCGCACCTGGGCCCGCAGCTTCTGCTTCTCCGACTCCACGGCGTTCAGGTGGTTGGACAGCGCCATCATCACCTGGGGGTGGGGGGGGTGAGGCGGGGAGGACGAGGAGGGAGGGAGAGAGGGTGAAACCTCGGTGTTTTGAGGACAGAGGGAATGAAGACTGGGAGCGCTGGCTGTTGCGGAGGCGGGTTCTGGATGAGTCACGATCAGCCGTCCTTGCTCTATATAGAAGGAGGAAGCTGTGTGGAAACGCGAGGACACTCCGAGAAAGGAACAAGGATGGGGATTAAAAGGGCTTTGGGAAACAAGCCTTACATGATGTACATTAAGATTTAGGTTTTTCTTACAATGCATTCTGAATAATCCACATTTAAATGTTGGCATAGATTGAGCCATTTCATTCTCCATAGGGCATGTGTACCACCATGATTAACAAACACAGATCAGCCAATCAGTATGCAAGGGCAGCTTTTAAGGGGGGAAAACTGCTTACCAACGCCTACACAGAAGGCTTCAGACACAGACAATTGTTCATGATGGAACGAGCAAACAATAGAGGAGACTGCTCATTAATCCTAACCCAGGCCCAGAGTCAGGTCTCACCTGCGCCTCTCCGAGCCCCAGCTCGATCATCTCCACCGACTTGCGCAGCAGGTTGGACTTCTCGTGCACCAGGTTGGCCTCCTCGTCCTTCTTCAGGCACTTGATGGTCTCCAGCAGGCTGTGCAGGATGGAGTTGTGCTCGTTCTTCAGCGCCTCCAGCCCCTGGATCACCAGCTTGGTGTTGGAGATGATCTCCTCCTGGGAGAGCTTCTCCAGCTTCTCCTCTCGCGGGTACACCATGGCAGACATCTTCTAGTGGCTAGCTCGTGGACACACCTGCAGGGAGGGGAGGGGAGGGGACAGGGGTTTTATGTACCTGCACCATCAGAGGCGAGGCTTCTTGATGTACAACCCCAGCAACCCCGCTGCACTCATTAAAAAAAGCGCCCAGTGTAATTGAACAAAAAAAAAAGGGTAAACAAATAGCATTCAGTGTATTTAGCTTAGCACACAGTGTCACGTATCCGTCAACACTTTCCCTTCCTTGGTTAGCATCTCTAATCTCAAGTGCTCTGGGAGCAGGAAGACAACGCCCCAGCTAGCTGGGACGGGTGAGACATGCACCGTCACGGTCTGAAGAGATTACGATCTCACACAGATCCACGCGGCGTCCCTGGAGCTGACAGACACACCCGTCATCTCTCACCCCCACCCGGTACACCTCCGCCTCAGCCCACAGCACGGTGTGGAAGCGACGGCCACTGGAAACGGGAATTAACTAATATACCGTCTACACGCAATTACATGACTGAGGTAAGGCAAAGAGTCTTGTTGAGTTATATGTTGATTGTTAAAATATGCAAATATCATAACAGCAGGGTGTGTGTGTTATAACAACGAATGAATAATGTATTCATACAGCTATATGAGAAAACATGGCTGCTGTATGTCATGTGACATACAAGCATTGAATGGTGCATGTGTGCAGCCTTTGCTGCAAATAATAAGCCCTAGTGAACTGCTACCCACAGCTTTCAGTGAGACATGGGACCAACGCATGCTGCCATATGGAAATTTGGCTGTTGATAGAGAGCTAACTTTATGCATGGCTATGGAAACAGGCAAAACGGCAGGGCTCACAAATCAACAGCAGTCTATGCAGAACTATGCTCTAGTTTGATCCCAATAGCATATACAGTCTGTCTGTGTGAAGAGTGGAGAAATGTATTCATTTTGGATGCACCTTTTTTTTCTGCAGTGTTTTCTGAGGTCAACCAGTGCAACATAAAGAGCTATTCTACCGTGCAAGCACAGTTCGTCCAATAAGAGGACATGTTATGTTGCACTTATTAAAGACGGGCTGCTGGGCGGAGCCTACTATATGTAAAACTACATATAGGTCATCCCGGCCATGGGAAGAGAGGATGATTCTAATCAGGACGATCAACGGCCGGTGTACAGCCAGACTCTGGAGGGACATTAAGTGGAAGGGCGATCGATGGGAGAGTCAGGTAACGACCACCCAGTGGAGGTAGATAGCAGGATGTACAGACCGTCTTACTGTTACAGGACTGAACTCCAAACTAAACCCTACTTCGGTGCCAGAACCCCTTGTGCTGATACATCCACCCCAAGGCAGGGTAAACATGAAAATTGAAAATGTATGACGGATTTCCCGATACTGCAGTTGGGTGCATTCTGAGCATACAGAGTTTCATATTTCACCACATTGCTGAAAGGGGTTTGATATTGCTTGGATGTTGTTCAGGAAATGCCCTAGCTCAGGATGTAGAGCTCCTGGGCTGGAGGAGTGGGCAGGCTGCTGCGTGTCCTTCTCTCACTGCTGCAGTGCAGCTATGCATAAGACGGCAACTGTTGCTATTAAATACTAAAGCTATGCTGACTGCCTCGATTTGAAAACATCGCCCCTCCCTCCCAGAGCTGACAATAGACATTGGTCCTCTTCAATTTAGCCTATTACATTGGCAGCTTTCTACCACTCATAAGTCAAGGAGGCAAGCAAGAACGTGGCGACGGAGGATGTTTTTGGAGCAAAGGACGGTTTTCAGTTAATGGACTTCAACACGTGTCTTGCAAACAAACAAGTCTGAAGATTGATACCACAGATAAAAATCAATTCACATGGAGCAAAAAAAGAGGGAGGATTGAGGCAGCCGGTTTTATACAGTGACTGGAGTGAAATCAGGGCGAGGTCACGTTTGATGCCAGGGTCATGGCGGTCACGCATAAAGCACCAAATGAGGCGGTAAACACATCATTTAAAGTCTAAAATTGTGTGGGGGTATATGTGCCAGACACCACTCCACTCTGGAGGAGGAATATATTTGATTGCATTTCAGAGTGAAGCAACCAACAGCACACCGCCCTCAGTCTTCCTCTGAGAGAAACACGGAGAGAAAGTCATGTCCATGACACAGGTCTCTACCTTCCATTCACTGCTCGTTATATCAGGTACAACTTGATCCTGACTTAATCCTTAAGGGCCGTTTGATATAGAGAACATTACGGCGAGTAACAGCAAGGCGAGTGAGTCATCACGTATGTACGTCATGTGAGATTGTAATATGACCAATCCTCAACCTCTGGCCTTACACCAGCCAATGACCAAACAGTGACATCATAAGAGGACATCGACAGCTCCAAAATGGCCTGCATCTAGGAAGAGGAGGAGCCCTGGGAGACAAACTGATAGGATATGTCCCTAGCAATCTTTTAGAGCCCATTTGTTTAACGAACAGTGAACAGATTCCATTGTATGCAATTGCCAACGCTCTTTAGCAATGTCGTGCCAGTGTCTAGTTCAAGCATGAACCAAAGCCAGAGAGGTATTTTTGGAAGCCGAGGATAACTACGTGTGTGTACTGGGTCGTCTTTTGGGCAGAAGCTTTCCATGTTTCCTTCCTGTGGGCATCCTGTGGGTATCCAATATTAATATGTGCGCTGTGAAAATATGAGAGTCACAGGCTTCCTTGTCGATGTGGCAGCACCTAGTCAAGCACGCTGATAGAAGAGGACACCCGAGGAGACATAAGAACAGGATATTCCCCCACTTCAAAGAGTTCATGTTTCCCTGTCGTCTCCAACAAGCTTGATTAAAGTCAACCACAACAGAGCCAATTCCTGACTGGATTTGTTGTTTCGGTGCTCTGGATTGTATGTGTGTAAATAAATGACCTAGAGGCACTGTCAAAAAAAAAGAAAAGAAAAAGAAATACCATAGAAAAGGTCAATAACAGTTGTTCCAACCAATCCTAGTCCACATGGTATCGATGCATATTTCATGCTAGCATTCACTAAGAAATAGGTTCAAGGATATTCAAGGAGTGTCCAACGTGTGACATGTCATCATAATGCCGATAGCATATGGCTAACGGCAAGCCAACAGCCAGCTAACAAACTCTTGTGGTTCAGTAGCTGGAAAGCCGAGGCAATACACTCGTCACAGACCGGAGATCTGTAAAATGCCTCTAATGTGTCCTTAAAGAGGGGCATTTTAACAACCTCAACGTGTCCATCTGCAACCTAAAGCGCAGATAAATAGCATCCACAAATACACGTTAGCTTCCGCCAAAACAAAATGTCCAATAACACTGCAATAAAATGTAACTTATTGATAATGCCTTGAGGCTTAAAGCAAGAATGCAATGCGTACTGATGCGGCATGAGAGCATCTTCCCAACCTCTACGCCGGCAACATTTCCGAGCGGTACCGCAGTACTTGCTACGTCCAAACTTGACACACGGCCATCCTAACCTCAGTTCCAGCGGCACATCAGGTCGTCTGAGAGGAATCTGATGAAATATTGAGTGCTCCGGCAGCAATAGGCTCACACCCCGGCAGACAGCATTATCGAGGCGTTCTGCACACAAGTGGACAAGTCGCGCTGCGAGGCAGAGACGAGGAAGACGGAACTAAACAGAAAACGGGACCTCCGCGCGGTGATGCAGCGGAAAGGCGGCGCTTGGGCAGAGAGGAGAGGAAGACGAGGGATGTCCACCGCGCGATTGCGACCTTCCTCGCTGCTCAGTCAGAACAACTAACATTAGCTCGGAGATGAGCGGGGCCCCACCCACATCAAGAGGGGAGAGAGAGAGAGGGAGGGAGACACAGAGAAAACAAGAGGGCAAGCTGGAAAACAACACACACAGACCTAGTTCAGGTGGAATGAGCAGTCCTCATCTAGACTGTGCACACATAAAGCAAATCAAACACAACAGAGCCAGTTTTATAGTGCTGAAACTGCACACACACACACACACACACACACACACACACACACACACACACACACACACACACACACACACACACAC
>JAOPJO010000043.1:5518686-5528865 GCA_027123675.1 Molva macrophthalma | reverse complement strand
CACACACACACACACACACACACACACACACACACACACACACACACACACACACACACACACACACACCCATACCCACACCCACACACACACACACACTCCCCTGTTTAAATAAAGGCATTCAAGGGCACAGATTCCTGCCAAAAAAAACTGTCAAACACGGTGTGATTTCTGTCATGCTCAGAGACGATAAGGTCCTGCCGATGCTGAAAAAGTATTTATTTTAGGACACTTCTTGACAGCAAAGAATTTGATTGAATAGAGCATGCTCACAGGAAAATACAGGCAACGATTTACCAAGCATCTTCAATGAGACAATGAGTGTACATTCATTTTTATAGGGAAACGTTCACATCGTGGGCAGTTGTGGGCAACAAAGAAAACAAAGAGAGATAAGGATTGGCCATAGCTGAGAAAGTGGACAGGTCTACAAGAATGCAAGACTAAAGGAGTCGCAAACAAAAAATAAATCAGAGGATTTGCATAGCCTTATTATCAGACTCTGCGGCTACAGTGGCCATTTGAACGCTAACTAACTTAACACCTTTTAATTGGGAGAGAGGATGGGAACTATCTCTAGGTGCACGGACCATTTATACAAATGCCTTTTTAATTGATTAGTAACAATGTAACAAGGTTAAGAGGATTTTTTCCATAACAGCCGCTAAATGCTTCTCCCAAAGGCTGTCCTGCAACCAGATTTGTTTTTGCATGCTTCTGGTGGATAACCTTCCCAAAGATGATTTATGTGGCTTGGCAATGCAAACCGCCTTTAATACCACTGCTGCCCTTTTGGTATTCTTCCGATGAACCGTAGCCTATCTTAGGACTCAAGACTATGTTGATTTGAAAATCGGTGGGTTCAACCTGTTAGTAGGCGTTATGCGGCAGAGTTTGCACCATGAACACAAATTAAGGAGAGAGGAACAGTGGCCACTTGAGAGTCGAAAGTAAAATGATGCATTACCATATGCCGAGGAGCCGAGCTGTGTTTACATCAGCCTGTATCCTCTGAGGGGGAGTCATGTGATACCTGCAGCACCAATGAGATGAGGTCGTGTTAAAAGTGCAGCTATAGTTGTTGTAAATGTGAAGTCTACATCTATATTTTAGTTTGTGTCCGCAGGGGCAACATCAACATCTGCTTTCATATTTAGTTTGAGTCAAACATTTCCCGTGAAAACATTCATGTTTTCAGAAGAAATGTATTCAACCATGTGTTTTTCTATTGTAGGGGTTTTAACCGTAGATAATTACAGGTTGGAGCCTGTGTGGCGTCCAATTAATTAACATCACATCTTGCTGTGTACGTCATAAAGGTTTCTGTCTCGGCCAGACCACCTATAGGCTGATATTGGCCATACATATTGCAGGGAAGAAAAGCGAGAGTCAGCTTGTTTCAAATGTAATTAAGCTGCAGATAGTGAGAAAGGGGTTAAGGGTTGTTCTGGGCAATCACAGCATGCCCATTAACCCAAAAGACTCCAACGGAGGCACCCCTCATCAGCAAAAAGTGTGTGCACCGCTACTGTTGTGTACCCCCACTTCACAGTCTTATATTACAGCCGGCTCCAATCATAGCTCAGAGCTATTGGTCTCCGATGAGCCCCCAGACACAATTTAAAGGTCCTGTCTATGTGTAATTTGTCGGAGAGATTGCCACATGCTCAGATGAAGCGGTTTAATCCGAGACACAGATATCTCTCAATGATAAGGCTGCTATGCCCATCTCACTGCTAATCACGCCTCAAAACACTAAAGGGCTACCAGCACGCTGACAATCTAATTAAGGTTTTGTGAGCACAGCAAATTAACTATATTATGCCTCTCATGGATCATATCCTTCCTTACTGCCCAATCGATGGATATCTCCTGCCTCTGTGATAAATCTCAGGTATTGCCATTATTTCTTTATGTGATCCCATCACAATCTTTAGGGCTCAATGTTATCTTTAATACTCTGTCGCCAAATATTGACACTTGGTTTGAAACGCCTACCCCCTCTGTGTCAATACCTTGCTGGGTGAGTAGACTACGGACCAGGGCCATCGAGGAAAAACCTTCTATTGCTGGGTTCTGCTCCACACTTAATTCACTGAGACAAAGGCGAGTGCAGCAAATCTTATGTGTGAAGAAAGAAGTCAGGAAATAGGCCCACATCTACAGCAACATTTTATCGCGTCAGCTGTTTCTCGTATAAAGGAACAAAATGATGGTAGACGTTCGGTATTCAGGCCATAATTCAAATAACTTGCCTGAAGACACTTTTTAATTGCGTTTTCTATTGGCAATTGCAATGGCCTTTATCAACATGTGTATGAGTTGAAGGGATTGAACTCACTCTATCTCTGGCAATCTTGGTGGACATTAAAGTTTGGGTTTGTGTGCATAAAATTCCCAAAGTACTCAATAAAACCTTCCTTCCTGTTTTCATTCACACCCATCTGGACGAAGCAGAGAAGGCCGTTAGACCATCTCCAGACATGAGGGAGAGGGAGATGCACAGGGAGAGAAGGACAGAAATGGCCGTGGAAAAACAAAAGACTATGGAGTGAAATGATGGGGAAAATCTTTGCTTGGCCATGTATGCAAATCGCGTAATGAAAAGCGAGCTCTGCTGTGCGGCACACATTCAAACCTCCGCCTCATTTTGTAACGCCTGAATCCTGCACCCTCGGTGGCACTGCTGCGACGCCGCTGATTCCTGAGCAACGTGCCGCTAGGTTCCCACAACGCTCGTTGTGTTTTTTCGCTCCGGACAATGTACCTGAAAAAAAGAGAAAGACACACAAAAGCAATGGATGGCATTAGTATGAAAGAAGGCGTGTGGCAGGGGAGTTGGTAAGACAAACATGCAAGACAAAAGGCCTACGGGATTCCCGCACGCCCGTCTTCCTCGGGGAGAAGCCGTGTGGTCGGCACTGAGCCCAATATCAAACAAGTCTGGAAGCAGGCCAATGGTGGAGGATGTCTCCTGCTATTGGGCATCCTTCTGAACAAAGCTACAGCTCCCCGTCCCTATCTGCAATTCATTCAGATGAGGGGACATTGTTGAGCGGAATCATTTTACATTTAGATTTCCCAGGGTAGAGATAGGAACAGGAGGAAGTACCTGGCTTGCTGTCAGCGTCCTGCAACATAAAGCTCTTCCTAATGAGCTCCCTTCAGCCCCAGTTATTGTTTTTCCGTGTGTTGATTTGTAGTCGACTTGAAAGTGTCATGTTTTCTCCCCCCCCCCCCCACCATATTAACCCAAATATGAAATAACAGCAGCCCCCCCCTTAAGGTAAGCTTGATTGCAAGCTTCCGTTCCTTTGAACTTCAGGGTAATCAGTCATTGCCAAACTTCCACTAGACTTCCGCCCATGGAATGAAAAGGGTATCTGTCTATCACAGAATTCCTTGAAGTTCTTTGTAATGAGACGTTATGGGGAGCGAGTCCTTCTCAAATGCCACCTCAGGGCAGTGAGGTGATCGGGGGCCACGGTTAATACTTGGCCGGGTCCTCGCTGGGGGCTTTGTCCCCATCCCTCCCTGATATTTGCTGGGATTGTAGCCTCTACTGCTGCTGGGAGTATGTGAACGTAGCTTCTGTCCCAGAAGATTTCTGGAAAAACAAGACTCTCGAAGCAGTTATCCTTTGAAGTGCTCGCACATCCGTTTATCCGTTTTCCTATCATTTCCCTTTTTTATGTTTAAATTGCACAATTTAGCTCGACTAGAGTGTTTTCCTTGCATGTGTTTACACACACACACACAGTAGGCCTATTATGTATTTGGTAAAAAATAAAATGGTTGCGTGTAGGGGTATAATATGAAAAAAGTGTCCACTTTGAGTTGACTTGTGAACAAAACATTACTTTCCTTGGGTTGTTGTTGCCGTCTTCCTATTGAATCACAAGCCTTTGCTTTTCCTGACTATTCCGGATTTTAAGGTAACCATGACAATGTGCTTGATTTCATTCATTCATTACCAGAATTTTATTGACAACATATATTTATTAATTTGTAATTACGTATTTATATTTTTAAGATACGTCACGGCTTTGCACGTGAGTTTTGCTTGCAGGCAGCTTGATATCTCCATTCCTGCATAACATATTCTCACTGCATTCACACAGACGCATTCCCCATGCTGCACAGGAGTCAGAAGGTATAACGAAGAAATAATGCAAATGTAGAGATCAGAAGAAGAAGACACACACTAGAAGAAAATACATGAACCACGAGGCTTCAAAGTCTTCTTTGTGTCCTTCTAAACGGCGCAGCTTGCTGTAGGCCCTCCTCCATGCATGCTCCCATTGCTGTGGTGAAGGATGTGGTGGGCTACTCGGAGAGAACGCGGCGCTGGGAGGCGTCGTTCTGTTGTTCTGTTTGCCTCGGCCACCGGCTGTGCAGGCCAAGTGCCGGCGTTTGAAGAGCGCTGTGGCGGCGCCGCTCTGTGTGCCATCGAATCTCGTCGGTTGCTCAGCCGCCTCCCACGCCGGCAGCACCCGACCGGCGGCTTGGAGCACCAAACGGTCTGATTGACGGGGGTCCGGCGTGCTTGGTTAACCTGCTCAGTGTCCCCCTGAACCGAAAAAACCCTCCGCTCCGCTAGCTCCGTTAGCTCTGTTAGCTCTCTACAGACACGTCGGGGCTGAGTGGCACACAGGCGCCCCCGATTTAACTGACAGAGCAGAACAAGAGCAAAGGCTTGCTTTGCAAACACCGCCCTGGGGGTCAACATGGGAGTGCCAGAGCAGTGTCTTTATCTTGCTGGTGAGGAGCCTGGTACATCAGGAGCAATGTTTGGCAAACCTTGTCAAGAGCATTTTCTGTCACACAGAATAAACAGGCCATTGGAATTGAATTGAAGCAGCTTTTTTTTTAGCTGATAGCTTTGGAAGGATTGAAATTGTAAACCCACACAAGGTTGGAACCCTCATGTGCATATTCACCTGCCGTACATTGGTTTATTAGTTAGTTAAATATTCAAATTACATTTCTACTGTAGCACTCTTAAGTATTATTCCCTATGAGTACAACATCAATAACCCTAAGTCTGAATTGAACTACTCTGTAGATACACAAAATCAAAATCAATACATATAATTTCATTGTCTTCAACTGGAGATGGATCACTATCTGTTATTTTTGCATTGTCTGATAATTACAGGCATAATTATAGTCTATCATGTATTGAGAACTTAATTTATGTTTGCGATTTGTTCCTGTGTATCATGAACTTAGGGGACCCCTGAATTTCTAATATTCTAATATTCTCCTAATATTCACTTTACTTCCATTGCTTAACTTGAAGTTGTTGACCACAACTTCATTAGGATGGATGCATGTGTTTGGACTTATACAGCATTATCCATCTCAGTTGTTTTTCTTAATTGCATGTTCAACTTTATTATTGTCACTTTTCAAGGCCTTCAGCTCCCTTCAACACAAAGTAGAGTGGGCGTGTGATTCCTTTCACATTCTTAAGGCAATTACTGCCTGGCTTGACGAACGGAGAAAAAAAGAAAGCTTGTTTAATCACAAAGCAAAGCCTCATGCGAAACCATGGATGAGTACAAAGATGTAGGGTGCCGTAATTATAGGCATTACTGAGGTAATAGTCAGAATGAGAACTTAAAGATTAATACATATCAATAATATGAATAACGGTCTGTCTATCATCAAAAGATTTAGGAAATTTGATGCTAAAATATGAGATACGAATCTCCACACACCCAGATCCTAGTAAAGCAGTAATTCTACAAGACAAAAAGGTGATGTTGTTGTCTGCACATTGCTGTTTTGATGCTTATTAGAGTGCGTCTCTGACTGTGGTAAGGCTTTGGGGGGGGGGGGGGGGGGGGAGGCAGTATCTTGAATGTGAAATGGCTTGTTATCTGTTGTTGGAGTGAGGCGTGTTATCTCCATGTGGTGAAGGGGTTATCCCATCTCATCATCATCACTTCATCATTGAAGGGGCGGTGTGAGACTGCAGCCGTGGCATTCCCTGTCTTTTCATCAACCTGGCGGCTCAGCGTCCACCCCTCCCTAGCACACGGCAACATCACAGAGCGACTCTCTCTCTCTCCCCTATTATCCCCCCCCCCCGCCGACAGCCCTCCCCACCATACCGGCTCTCCCCCTGGTGAACACACTCCATTCATCCCTTTCCTGCAGGGGAATGAAGTGATTTGCCTACCGTACACAATCCACTGTTATGGGGTGGGGGGTGATTGGGCAGTGCAACAGCGTTATTGGTAGGAGTAAAGATGGAGTAGGGGAGGTAGAACCAGGTCCTCCTCTCAGGCCTTGAATCGACCGGCAAGCCAACATGACCCTGCGATGGTATCGATTCACACACGGAGCGCGCGATCCCGTCAGAAGGGTTTTAATCATCTACAAGCGAGGGACGGCAGCGCAGCAAAAGCCTCCGGTCTCTGGACATCTAAGGAGCAGACACAGACTGTCCTTTTCACGGAAGGCATTTTATTAGATGTGCTTTAAGTCCAGCGTTTGGACTCTAATGGCAGGGGCATTTGGCTTTGGCTTTTATGGATCATGGTTCAGTTGCTGGGAAAACTCAAAGAGTGAAACTCAAAGACTTTTCCCAAAGTGGCATCATTCTCTCTGAACATGCAAAGATTCTCGACAGTCTGAACGTTTTGCTTTCTCAATGGGAATTAGTTAAACCACCCACCTATTAGAGACAGAGAGAGAGAGAGAGAGAGAGAGAGAGAGAGAGAGAGAGAGAGAGAGAGAGAGAGAGAGAGAGAGAGAGAGAGGAACACCCCCATGGGGCTATCGGAGCTCCCTCCCTTGTCCTCCCGTCTTGCGGTTCACACTGACGTGTGGCTGGCAGCATGAAGGTGGTCTCTCTGCCTCTCCTGGCTCATTAGGATGAATGCCTTCTGCTCTCTGATCTGCGTGAAGTACAGGTAGGACTGTAGGACCTCTGACACGCGCTCACACACACACACACACAGAACTATACACACATGCACACACACTTGAACCACTAGTCACTTTAATGTTGCCCAGCTGTAGCTGTATCAGTTCACACTATCAGTGAGTGTGTACAGCGTCTCAGCATGAGCTGGGTCCTCCTCTTCCCTGAGCTTGGACACATGCTGACCTGGGTGAAGAAATGATCACACAGTTTGACGTGCACTATCATTATCTGGGAAAAGAATAAGGAAAGAACGTAAAACATCAAACTATTTGCCTAAAAATGATTGGTTATAAGACAAATGAAGGAAACATAAATTAGAATGTAAATCCTCCCATATCTCAAATTCTAAATAATAAATGCTGAAGTGCTGAAAAGGTTCACATTGTCGTTGCTTTAGGTTCCTGTTAGTATGAGAATCTACTCATCGATTTATTATCAATAATGCACCGTACTAACCATCCTCACAAGACAACTGTAATTCTTTTTAAGAAATGTTGACCATAATCATCACAATAATTCTAATAATAATGTTCAGTCTCAAACAGCAGAGCGATGGTGTTATATCAGAGTGTACTGAACTGTCTTGTAGTGACTTCTTTATGGCTTAGAAGAGAACATCATAGCTCACCCTACACTTCGTTCTGCCCCCATGGGATATGAAGTGTGCTTGTTCCTAAGTGCCCTGCTGGCCTCCAAGCCCATAATAATAAAGGTGTTATGTAGCACCTCCCCAGAGCTCTGGCCCTGAGCTGGTGCTCAGCGGTAGCCCTGTTGTCAGGCAGCTCTTCAGCAGTCCCCAGACCATGTGACCAGCTCTTCAGCAGTCCCCAGACCATGTGACCAGCTCCTCAGCAGACCCCAGACCATGTGATCAGCTCTTCAGCAGTCCCCAGACCATGTGACCAGCTCTTCAGCAGACCCCAGACCACGTGACCAGCTCCTCAGCAGACCCCAGACCATGTGATCAGCTCTTCAGCAGACCCCAGACCATGTGACCAGCTCCTGAAACCTAAAACACCCTCCGCCATCTTTCCTCACATCTGGAAAGAGCATCAAACTCAGACTTAGCCTCTGTGTGTGTGTGTGTGTGTGTGTGTGTGTGTGTCTCTCTGTCTGTCTGTCTATTTGTTGGTGTCTGTGTGTGTCTGTGTGTCTGTGTGTTTGTGTGTGTGGGGGTTTTGTGTGTGTGTGTTTGCTTTAGATCATTTAAAAAAAGAAAAAATCATTCAGCCACTTCTTTATTTTCTTAATAAAGTGCCACCGTTCTCTAATGTAACATTTACCGGACACCTCCCCGTCACTCACCACATGGTGATGAACACGTTCCACAGAGAATAACTTCCTGTGCTTTAGTAGCTTCTGTCACTCTGTTGGTCAACACACGCTCAGTTGTGTGTGTGACGTTGTTGTGTTGTTGTTGTGTGAATCATTAGCAGGATAGTAGCATAGTGTCAGAGTTTGTGTACGTTATCATCTGTCTATACTGATGATTGGACCAGCCGAGTCAGCTGTACACACCTTATACACACAGACACTCACATACAATTACACACAATGACACACAATTACGCACTTAACTAAGGATCTGACTCCTCTCTCTCTCTGTGGTTCTCCAGACGCTGCTTCCAGACGGCCCACTTCTATGTGGAGGACAGCAGCTCCCCCAGAGTAGTGCCCAATGAGAGCATCCCTGTCATCCCCATCCCAGGTAAGCTCCACCAATCACTGGGCAGCTCACATCCCGGCTCCCCACCAGCCCACTTCCTGTTGCTCACAAGCAGTGAGAAATGTAGACCTGTGGGAAATGGTCTGATCTGGAGGATGTTCTGCTGTTGTGTGGACCGCATCGTACCGCAAGCATCTGAGATCTCTTGGTTCCTGGGGGCACTCGGTTTCAGAGGACACTTCATGCATGCATCACTTATTACAGGATGTGCTTATAAGGTTTAAGGGCTTGGTTTTCCTTTGATGTTTCAGCTTTGCCTTAGACTTATTGTTATTGGGTGACGTCACACGTCAAGCTTTAAAAAAAAGATATATAGTATTAAAAAACATATTCTGGAGATCTCAAGTCGGGTAGAGGAGAACATTTCAACAGAGTTATGCAGACTGGTTGTTTCAAACTCTGCCTGTTGCTAACGGTTTGTACCCTGAGCTCCTCTGGCTAGGTTAAACGTTTCCTTCTTTGCTAGTTGGCTATTCTTACTGCAGGGAGGGTCAAGGTTCACAGGTCTTACTGCAGGGAGGGTCAAGGTTCACAGGTCAGCACACTTGTTGTTCTTTTTGTCTCTGGTTGCATGGCAATATCTACCAGGGACCAGCCCACACACACACACACACACACACACACACGAGACAACACACACACACACACACAAACACACACACACACACACACACACACACCCTTTATTTATCATGAGGACCTTCAATAACATCTCCCCCCCTCTGCTGGGGTGCAGGGCGGGGCCCTCAACCTCTCACAAGTGAATCAGGGCCCTCTGAGGGGCTCTTCTAAAGCACTCTGGCATCAGCATCCACACGCTGAAGACACTGTCCCCTTCGGTCGTCCTAGCGGGCGTGTGGCCGCGTGGACATCATGTTCCCTGCCATCTGAGAAACTCTCCTCCACTGAAGACGGTCTGGGACTGTTAAGGACGGTTGGTGTTGCAGGCCATCCGCCCTGCGGTGGTGGCAGAGCGGTGCGCCATGTTGTGTACACACGAGCCGGTGGGGGCCGGTACCGTTGCCGTCACGTCCGTCTTATCAGGCAGCAATATAATACCTGTGTAATAAATATGACATTCAAATGGAGTCATTTATAGTTTGCTAGGTGTTGCCCTGTTTAGCAATAGACCATGGCACCGCTACAAGAATAGTGCTGCATTAAAGCAATGTCCCTATATCATGATACCTAACTACACCTTTAGAAAAGATCTGATCTTATTTCATGACATGGATATCACGTCCACATATTGCCCAACTGTACGGTGCATTGTGTTCGGGCCCTATGGAAGCAGATGACCATATATGGTCATCTGCTGTGTAAATTGTCTCAATAAGCCCAATATCCCATAATCCTCTTTGAGACCTTCTGCTGGATTTAAAACCCAAATGCCGAGGTTACTGTAATACTCCAGTGACTAGAGACTCCAACACACACGTACACACACACACACACACACACACACACACACACACACACACAAACACACACACACACACACAAACACACACACACA
>JAOPJO010000043.1:5500451-5512234 GCA_027123675.1 Molva macrophthalma | reverse complement strand
TATAAACACACACACACCATGCTGCTGGTCCCTTGGCATGCATTCTAAGAGCCTGCTTCTCTGTGCCACGTAGCTACTGTGACAGCCTTCGTCTGGGGCTTTCAGGGCGCTGGTCTTCACAGGAAAGTGTGCTGATCTCTTGTGACAATAAGTTGCTTTCAATCTGCCACAGGTGTGCTGGCGTGCACCCGACCTCCGTACACAAAGGACTGTAAGTCCAAACTTTTGCCAGGAACCGACTTCTTTCCTCTTCTGTTGCTGTGCTTTCAAATTCATGCGGCAAACCGACTCTGTTGGCTAGGATTGTTGGAACTGTCAGAACCGCATGAATTTGAATCACTGGGTATAATTTCTTTTTTTTTTCTTTTTTTTAAGCAACCAAGAAATATTGCTTTGAATTACATGTAGTAGGTATAAGATAGGAGCCTTTCTTTTTAAACGCCGGTAACCAAACATATTTTGGTGCTTTGGTACAAATTGGATTCCTTGACGCCCAAGCAGTGTAAAGACTCAGACAGGCCTTATAGCAAGAGACTTGGACTTGGTGAACTACAGATTTGCTGGAGTAACCTTAAAGAACTACAGCGAAGCCTGTGGTATTAAAATATGTCTAATAATATGTGAAATTCCTCATTTTGCAAGGACGGTGATGGGCAACCTCGACAAGTACGAAACAAGACAAAATATGCGTTCTTAAAGAATTTGAAACAAAGTGAACTTTTCTCGATCGTCGTACTAGTTCTCATGGTCATCCATGCTGTTTATCTGCGTGTTTATCCTCCGGCAAGAGAAACGCTTTTTTAGCTTTCAGGTTTTTAGACGCGTCACCTTGTTAACCTCACCCCCTGTTGTCTTCTCAAACTAAAATAAATCCCAATGAATGATGTCTGCGACGATCCCAGGCGCAGAGGCTCGGCGTGCAGCGCTGATCACAGCAGATGTCACAGCAACATGGCCCTGGGTTTGAATCCTCTGTCTGGAGCCTGCTCTCTGTTCAGCTGTAGGCCCACCCTGGGGGGGGGCTGTCAGACTAATGATCTTCTGCACCCCGACGGCCCTCAGGCACGGACCATCCTGATCTGAACGTCAGGTGGGCCCGGGGCAGACCACTGGTATTATATATCATATATTAGATATCCCTAGATAATTAATGTAGGGGAAATCTGGAGCAAATTAAAGATTTTCATCCATTATTATAGATTTTTTTTAAACTTTTAAATACAGTTGGACCTCGTAAAAAACTCGAAAAAATGTTGATCACGTCACCTGACTGACGGTAAGACTGCCGGAGCTCGAGTGAACAGCGAGCAGCATCGAGGTGCCCCGAGCCTCAAGCCCTATTTCACGCAGTCCACGGTCTTCTGCATGGTAAGTTCACGGCCCCTTGGTAAAATATTATAACGCTGCTGCACATCCGTCCTACGAAGGGTTTTGCACCTCATCTGTCTCACGGCTCGATGCCACGAGCCATTCACGCTAGCTCTCGCGTTCCTCTTACCTTCAGTTACGTCACATTCAAGTTATTTTTCAGACCGCGCGTGAAGTTTGCCTTACAAAGAGTATGAAGCAATGAGAGACAATTTGCGACGTTCTTTCCCTACACAATAAATAACAGGGTTACCAACATGCACGTTGCTCTTTCAGTGTCAGGATTGGCACAATTATGAGGACAAGACTTCCTGCTCTCAGAATGCTGGAGGACTTCCTACTGTGCATCAATAAGTAAATAAGAAGAAGAAGATCAACAAACATACTTCTATTGGTTAAATAGAATCCCAACGACTTGGTGCTTTCTTCTGATGTCATCTTAACCTCCATCTTATCTTCCACTTCGAGCCTTACCGGCTTTATGAAGGTTGCTCACCATTACATAAAGGCTCAGTGTTTCTCGTCGTGCGCTGAACATTTGAAACATGAAGCCATCTCATGAAGCCACCTAAACAGATTCCACTCAGAATAGGAAAACACTAATGGACACATTAAGCAAGTGCATCAGTACAGTGGACCCTTGTTGGCTGAGGTCCAGCCGCGTGTTTTCACTCCTACCTTCACCGCAGAGAATGCAAACAGCAACCTAGACATTGAGCTAAGGTCTCAAGCCCTGCAGGCGATGCACCGCCCGAGTGAGCAGGACACCGAGTCCGAGCACCAACTCATTGGACCCAGCAGCTACACCTGTTTGTTAGCCTGAGGTTTGTACAATCCATCAGGTTTCCTACGTGCTACACACTCACACTAACACAGGCGAACACACACATGCAGACACACGCCAGACACACACGCGTGATGACTCACACGCGCGCACATGCAGATACAAGCGTGCGTTCGCGCACAAGCGCACGCACGCACGCACGCAAACGTGCATGCAGACACACACATGCACACCCACACACATAGTCAAATGAGCAACTCATATGTCCCAACAGACACACACACACACACACACACACACACACACACACACACACACACACACAGGTCCCCCAAGAGAGAAACATGAAAGCATAATTCACTCATAAGGATGAATTGCTCCTCTCATTTGTGGCCCACAGAGACTGGCTTTATCACTTGCAGCCTGACAACTATTTGTGTTTAAGGTGTGAGACACCACCGCCGACGTTAAACACACTGAAAGGGAATGATCTCCCGAGGCGCGAGGGAGCTCTATTCCCTATAAATAATTGAACACAGAGATACATAATGAATGAAGTTCCCTTCAAATGAGCGTTGTTTAACAACAGAGGTGGAAGTGAGATAAGGGACAAGGTGGCCCTTGGTGAGCTATTGACAGTGGAAAGAGTGAGACCCCTGAGCTAAGACAGGGGCCTGTGGATGCCTGAGGGCCCTCACACAGTAGGCAGGAGATCGAAGGTCTCCTGCCTACTTGTTGAAGAACATTGCTCTCGATTTCATTTGTGCCTTTGGGCTGGGTTTATTCTTTATGTTCCATCTGAATAGTTGTTTCGCTCGTTCGCAATAAGATCTTGTGATCTGAATAGCTTGCACTGATAGGAGCTCAGCTCCTGGTATAATAAAGGTTGAAGTGGCACCACGTAACCTTTTCACTGCACAAAGATCAAATCTCTCAAATCAAGTATATTGTAGCCATCAGGAGATGTGTTGAGCAATAGGTGAGATCCAGGAGGAAATATACAGAACCGGGCACTGTCTAAAAATCCAGCTAGAGCCACTGCAAAATTCAAACTGTGGAAATGAGGTCACCGTGATTGTCAAAGGACTTTTCTAGAAAGAGAGAAAGTGAGGCAGTGTATGTGCTTCTCCTTGAATACCCCAGGTTTTTTTTCCTAATGTGTTTGTAATGTGAGAAACCAGTTCAGAGAATAATGCATATCTATATCTCTGGGTATGATACGTGGCATGTTTTTAGTTCATTGCTCTGCAATAGTAGATGCTTAAAGGCCTTTATGTTGATGCCATCCAATAATTGCTTTTGCTTTTGATCTTCTAAAATGTTTACTGTGCAGTTTCAAGGACAATTCACAGACATTTCATTAAATCATTACTTTACATTTAATCTTCTTAACATCCCTTGAATATTGTCTCTCTTTTTTGTCTTCCTCTTCTATTTTATTGCAGACAAGCTACTTCAAAAATGTTTTAAACTGCATTGCGTCAGATAGTCAATAGATGCTCAGCAGGTCACGTCTATCAGGTGAATTCCCACAGACCTTGCAAACGGCATTTATTAAGCCTCTTCTGAAAAAGAATCATCTTGATGCATCAGTACTTAGTAATTACAGGCCTATATCCAACCTATTGTTTCTAAGTAAAATAATTGAAAATGTTCAAATGCTCCCACTTTTCTTAAATTTGAAAGAATACAATATAGCCTACCACAACTATGCAGATGATACTCAAATGTACATTTCTTTATCAGCAGGTCACTATGGTCCCATTCATTCATCATCAGATGCATTGAGCAAATCAATGCCTGAATGTGCCATGATTTCCTCCAGCTAAATAAACTCAAGTAATTATTTTCGTGCCAAAGACAAGGAGTTGAAATAAACACTTGTACTGAATCTCTATCATTGAAGACTAAAAACCAATTCCTAAATCTTGGTGTAGTTATGGACTCGGACATAAACTTTTACAGCCACATAAAGACCATTACAAAATCCGCCTTCTCTCACCTTAATGACATAGCAAGAATTAAAGGGTTGATGTCCAAACAAGATTTGGAAAACCTCATCCATGATTTAATTTTAAGTAGGCTTGACTTCTGTAATGCCGTTTTCACAGGTCTCCCTAAAAAAGATTGCTAGACAGCTCCAAGAACACAGCTCCAGAGTGGTCTGCTTTCTAACTAAGAAAGCAGACCACATTACTCCACTGCTAAGATCACTGTACTGGCTTCCTGTTCCTTCAATATTTAGTTCAAAATATCACTAGTAGTGTATAAAGCACTAGGGGGGTTAGGACCATAATACATCTCTGATCTGCTTGTGTGATATGAGCCCACTAGAGCTCTCAGTTATCAGGGACCGGCCTGCTCACTGTTCCGAGAAATCTGCTCACTGATCCCAGAACACTGCTCACTGATCCCAGAACACTGCTCACTGTTCCCAGAACACTGCTCACTGTTCCAGGAACACTGCTCACTGATCCCAGAACACTGCTTACTGTTCCCAGAACACTGCTCACTGTTCCCAGAACACTGCTCACTGATCACAGAACACTGCTCACTGATCCCAGAACACTGCTCACTGATCCCAGAGCACTGCTCACTGTTCCCAGAACACTGCTCACTTTTCCAAGAACACTGCTCACTGATCCCAGAACACTGCTCACTGTTCCCAGAACACTGCTCACTGTTCCAGGAACACTGCTCACTGATCCCAGAACACTGCTCACTGTTCCCAAGCATGGTGGAGCCATGCTTTTTTTAGTTTGTATGCCCTACAGATCTGGAACAAAGTCCCAGAACATGTGAGGTCTGTCTCAACACTTTTAAATCCGGGCAAAAACATTTCTGGTTCTTGCTGCTTTTAATTAAAAATGTATATCGGCATTTTATATTTTTATATAAGTAATTTAAGGTATTATAATTTTTTTATGTCTTGTATCTAGCATTTCCCCTTTTCTTGTTTTATTCTCTTTTAATGATTGTCCTTTAAATGTTTTTTAACATGTTCTTCCTTTGTAAAGCACAAGAAGGCCTTGTGTTAGAATGGTGCTGTATAAACAAACTTGCCTTGCCTTGATAGGATACATTGTTCTTTTATTACCAGTATCATTGCTCGTTCAAACTAGTCAGCAAAATTAAATAAATGAATATTTAATAGCCAATAATATTGATAAGCCTTGAAGGACAAGCTTGGCACAGTTCAAAGTTTTGTTATTGCCGACATAAATCCAATAAAACCAAGGAAAGCGGCAATGTTTTTCTTCTACAAGACAAGCATAGTCTATGTAAGGCATAACAAATAGCTCCTTACATCTCAATGCTGGGGACATTCACTGCTGTCCACAAAGCCCATTCAAATAAATCACAGAGCTCACTCACTTCGGTCCACATAGTACATTCTTACAATTACTTGTAATTCAGCCGTTATAAAATATGCATGTTAAGCGACAGCGAGGCAGAAGAACAAAACAAACAGAGCCCTGTGCACACTGACAACCTTCTGTCCATGCAAATCTGATTGCGTTTAGCACAGAACACAAAGAACATTGTTGGAATGGAGTCTATCTGAGGTTTCTAAGCAACTAAGAATAGGCAGTGTTATTGTGGAGCTCAGTTGGGCGAGCATAGCTTTCACACAGCCAGGGTTTGGGGTTCGATTCCCGACGGGGATAGGCTTACATCCTCCCCGACTGTGGATCACTAGGCCGGAGTAAGCTTACGTGGTTTAATTCAGACGTTGGGAGAGCCGAAGAGGAAAGGAAATCAAAATGACGCCTGCCTTCTCCTATACGTGAATGTTCAAAGTTTTGCTTGGCTTAGAGTCACTGGTGAAACTCTCAAGACCGTCTGCTAGTCAAAGTGCCGACGCATTACCCTGCGTGGCATCAGGACATCACTCAGCGCCCCGTGCAAGTTGCAGATGAATTTATTCATTAATTGTCATCGCTTGCTGTGAGTGTTTTTCTGAGGATGGGCAGCGCACTCGTTTCCACGCTACGCTGGAGTGCTTTATTTGGGTCAAAGCCCCCTAATTAGAACCAATTAGAGCTGTTCCAGGCTTCTAAAAATGTCTTAATTGTGCATTCATTGATGCGGAGACCCGGGGGTGTTTATGAAACGGGAATAACGAATACTGAAAAATACAACCCCCTAATAAGACTAAGAAAAGGATTTCTAAAATACCTATTATTTCCCAATTAGGTTAACTGCTTGGGGAATTGCTGATGCCCTCAAAATCTCTCAACAATAATGACCATCACACGAGGTCATGCTGATCCTCTGGCATCTAATTTCACCCAACATCAATGCAGAATCTTACTTCAAAAGACAGGCTTTATTAATCTAGTAGTAGTTTTCATGCTCCCTCATCCCTTTCTACTGGTGGTGGTAATCTTTTTTTATTCTATTAAACCCACTTTCTGCCTTGGAACCAGCCATTTGGGAAGTGATACAGTTTAACCTTTGTGTGGAATATGTTCAAAGATCTAATTCCTCAAAGGCCCCTCCGCAAATATATTTGATTCATTTGTCAGATGTTAGAGAGTGAGGCCTTCTATCCCCGTCAGCGACCTTTCCTCTCTTACGTTTGACTGTGACTTATGACTATCGCTGTGTTAAGGATAAAACCTGTGTTTTTCTAAGAGTATATTTTAGATTAGAGAATCTAAGGTTGCTCTTTGTGGGCAATAGATTCATGGGTAACTCTGTGCCAAGCTCTAGGACGGTGACATTGAGAACACTTCTGTAAAGACACAACAGCCTGTAAGAGACACGAGGAAACACAAGCAAGCACGCCGACTCTGTTGATTGAGTGCATCGGAGGGCAACGCCGTACGCAATTTGGACTAGTTCTGAAAAACAGGTCGGCGTGCACCGCGAACGTTGAATGTCATATGCATCGCTTCCTGCTGCTTCTGTGAATGCACCGGCTCTGCTTGGGAATGAAGTATTCAGGATCCTCTTCATATCCACGGGACAGCGTCTAGTCTTCACAGAGAGGACACGTGTGTAGGAAAACACGTGAACAGTTCCTTGTGGTTTGAGGTCATTTCTGTGGACATTCAGTAATAGGTGAAACTAAATATTACACTGACCTCGTCCTCTAACGCGAGGCCCAGCGATAGGAGCCCAGAAAGTCCCTTGGGTGGTATAAGCCTGGCACATTAGAAAGCCAATTCTGCAGTCAAACTGTTGGCCAACTGCAGCTACTTGTTTCTGAAATGAGAGGGTTGGATTAGTTATTCTTTATCAGGAATTTGAACCGATTAGAGCCCTTCCTGATAATGCGTACCGGGGCTCAGATAAGTGATGTGATTGTCATCTGATTTGAGAGCCATGCCAAAGTGTCTGTACACTGTACAATAGTCTGTAGCATTTCCATAACTACACCATCCATTTCAATCCCTGCCTTCTTCAGTGATATCAGCAGCTGCATGTTAAATAGCCTTTATCAAACATGATTATGCCTCTTCATTGGCTGCAGCACAAAAAAACATTGTCTCACAATTTGTTTTCATTCCACGACATCCATGTCAAATATGTTAACTTTATGATAGATAAATAGAAAATTCCACAGATCTTCGCACAGAATCTTTAAAATAAATGCTAAACCTTATAGTGAGCAAGTGACCCTATGAGTGCTCTAACATGTACAGATAAGTCAAGACAAGGCAGACACTAGAACAAGATGGCTACCAAAACATAATTTGAGGGATGCTATTGCTTAAGGGGGACCCTTGAATGTAAGATATGTTTATCAGACGTGAACCAACTAGGACTGCATTATTTGTTTCTCTGTGGTGGTTCCCTCACAGTCAGGCAAAACACATATACTTTGTCAGCCAAGAGGCATATCACATTTTCTTTCTGTTTGCATCTGTGTGTGTGTGTGTGTGTTTGTTTTCTCATGCTTGTGAGTGTGGGTGTATGTTTGCGGAAAAGGCAGGCAGCACACCAAGAACAAAGAAAGGGACTCAGAATTTGGAGCTTGCTATCTGTGGCGGGTAGGGGGTGAGATGGGACTGGGGGATGGGGCTTTTGGTGGTGGTGAGGCAGTGGTGAGGCAGTGGGTGAGGAGTACTCCTCCTGTTTTCTGTTTATTAAGAAGGCGCTCGTTGGCATCCAAAGCCAGTCAGCATCATCCTATTACCACCGTATTGACATGGCATTCATCGGAACGAGCGCGGGGGCAGAGAGGCACAGGCCCCGCCTCCTTCGTTGGCTGGTTAATAAGCGAGGGAGCGCTCTGTGGTTACTGGGGGGCGGGGCGGGGGAGGTGATAGCCGCTGCACGCTGTGATGTAGGGCAGCGGCCTGCACCGTGGCAGGTGGCAAAGCAAATGGTGCAGAGTGCGAACGTCGGAGGTAATTATGAAGTCATTACCCAGCGTCGCCGCCATATGGAACCCTACACATGGACTATACATCTCTGGGAGGGGCGTTTGCACCCTGGGGGGTTTTCCGCCGTATTCGGGTGAGCTGTCGGGGTGTCTTCAGAGACTCGTTCGTCGCGTTGGTCCCTTTGAAGCGATATCTGGGACTCCCGACAAACAGGACACGGAGGCCTGTGATGGCGGCCGCTGGAGTGTGCTTCACAACGCAGCCCTCTGCCCCCCAAGGATCAATAATTCAGGAGCCGCCCCAACTATCTGTGAATAGCCAAATCGTGAACCTTGAAGTGTAAAATAAAAAAGTTTGGGAGAAATGTGGAAGTATTTGCGATGGCAAGATTTGGGTGCCTCGCCGACAGAGAATAATCACATTCAGGGTAATTTCTATTGAGAAATTGCCGTTATTGAGCAAAGTATACAACTTGGTCATTTTTATTTTATTCAGCTATGCCACGGCTAAATGAATCCCTTTCAAAGCTTGTGTTTACCTGCTATCTCCGTCTCATCTTCTATCTCTCTGTGTGAGCAACACACAGGAAGGTTTTGGGTTCAGCTAGATGTTTCTTTGTTCATTAGAGATAGCTGTGGTGAAGGACTCCAGACCGCCACCATCTACGCACTTCTTGTGACTAAAACATAACATCTTGGGGGGGGGGGCTGTCGACGTGACCCCTCCTTATTGATCTTGTATAGGAAATAAACCCTTAGGCGCTGAGAGCTGATGGGTCTTTGATGTTCAGACCAGCCACCGTCTGAGTGGGGAACACATGTATAATTGCTTATCTCCACTTGTTTTGTGCATAAGCCATCCAACTTAATGGCAGTTTTTTCCTTAGATGTTTTGGTAAACATATAAAGATCTAAACACGCGCATTCGTGCGTTCATGCTTATATTCCTACGCCCACGCTTCTATAAATAAACTCCCTTCTGATGCATTCTCATGAACCGGTGTACTTGACTCGAACACACTACATCAAGCACATATGGAAACACAAACTCGTGCACACGCACACACACATTTTCAAATATTAACTAATGCATGGAGAAACATACACGTACATCCCTACAAAAATTTTAGTTTAAAAAACAATACGGACAGTTGTCATTCCGATGTTGTGCTTCGTATTCTAAGGTTACATTACTAACGTATTAAATAAGCAAAACATATCTGATTTTTTACATAAATAAGTGTTTATTCATAATGATATATCAATCACTGAAAATAGTCACGAAAAGTGATTGGTTTTTGAAAGATGTTTTTACCCAAATTCTTTTTTACAGCCACTTTCCAGGGACTTTTCCACCAAGACTTCCTCTTGCCGGAAAAGGGCACTTCAAGTTGAGTGGCTTTGTACATTATTAAGTTATCCTCCATCTTTCCTCCTCTTTGAGACTTGGGGCTTTCTTTACGCACAAAGCAACTCCTTCAACTGTTCTTTTTCCTTGGTCAGAGTGAGACATATACATCGGTTTTGTCACAGGCTTTTGAAAACAAACTAGCACAACAAACTAGTAGATCAAAGACCAAAAGGAATAAAAAAATACATCAAATTGAAGTTAACAAGAAATTCCGCTGCTACACTTCATGGCGCTGATTAATGCAACGCATCCGGGGGTAGAACCACCGCTATCTCAAGTCTACCTGAAGCCGCCAACTAGAACCCTAACTTCTGAGTGTCGGTGGAGGAGGCGAGCCCACCACGGCTCGTGGGATGACGAGACCCTGAGAGACGTTATCTGATGAGTGAAAGACGGGGAAGGAAGCAGGGCAGGCAGATAGGGATGCCTACACTACAACATTATTGATGTGCAGCCATAAACCAGCGGGAGCTCTATCAGCACAAGCTGAAGAGGTTGCCTCTACTCCCCCCGGACTATCAATCAAAGCTACGTTAATACAGGCCCACCGTGGGCCGCATGCAAATCCGTAGCTTGGTGGAAAAAGGAAAAGTCCCGTTGGGGAGGAAAGTCAACCTTCAACTTTTCTTTAACTACACATAGGGAAACGGAAAACTGAAGAGCTCCCTGATTTGTATAGTTTTATACCGCCTTTACTTTCTGCAGGAATATCCGAGGAAGTTTCAGAATTAGGGGACTGATTGAAATGTTTCCAGGTCTGTGCTGGAGGGGGCACCCCAATTATGATGATCATCATAATAATCATAATGATGAATTATTTAAATTTTATATGAAGCACAACTACAATTGGCATCATTGACTACACCATTATAGACATAAGGCAATACAATGCATATTTACTTGAACTAAAGGGCATGTCAGAGCTCACAGCCCCCCCCCCCCATCATCCTGCGGGTTCTTCGATTGCACTTGACAAACTCTAGCCTGATGGTAACTCGTTATCTCGAAAAGGCAACGGGAGTCGGGAGCAGAGCAGCGAAAAAAAGAATAAACACGGGATGCCGCTCGTGCATCGCTTGCAGGTGTGTTTTTAAAAAGATGTATTTTTAAATACTGTAAAATGCTTAAACCATGTAAGCTAGGCATGCATGTGCCATTTATGGTAGGAAACATCTTGAGCCAGCTGGATGAAGTTAGCAAGCTAAATATCTTAAAAGGTTAGCTGCAAACTAACGTTTGCAGTTACGTTACTAAGTGCAGATGTAAATGGATCTATCATGGATTATAATGTTTAGATCAAGGAATTTAAGGTCTTGTTTAAGTTGCAACCTATTCATTGTGTTTTCATTTATATTATGCATGTAACTGTTCAATATCTTTTTCTAATCATTTGATGAGATTTGAATGATTACAGCTTACATAATAATGTGATTGATGTATTTATACTAATATGTGTTCCATTTAGTTTTTAAACTTTTAAACTATCTTTCTCAATGCCCAGTTAATTCCTGAAGTTTGAGTGTCTTGAAAACTCTTCAAGTATATGGTAATTTATTTACCTTGTGTTTCTAAATGAATTCAGGATCAATGCTCAAATTTGTGCATGTTGAAGGAACCCAGGACCAAGAAGAAGATTATGACCATCTACCAGCAGTTCAATTCAACAAGATTAACCTTCAGTTATGTGTGTGTGACTAATTACACAGCTCTGTTTTTCTTATTTGTATTTATTTATATATATTTATTGAATTTGAACAACAGTAGCAACATTGATCATTTAAATATATTTATTTGGTTTATGTTTTGAATAAGATTGCACTTTCATATTGAATAAGATTGCACTTTCAAATACTTGTGCAATGTATACTGTATGAAGTTCTTTTTTT
>JAOPJO010000043.1:5469246-5479893 GCA_027123675.1 Molva macrophthalma | reverse complement strand
TGTGTGTGTGTGTGTGTGTGTGTGTGTGTGTGTGTGTGTGTGTGTGACATTGTGTTGTCCACACTACTAGTGGATATATATATATGTATATTTATTTATTTATATATTTATATTCATATAATACATTTTTCATCCATTTTCTGGATGAAATAACATGGATGAATGTAAAATGTCAATGTTTCCACACCCCCATGTGCTGCAAAAAGATGTGAGCGTCGTACTGCCTGTTGTCTGTTGACTCACCGCAGAGCATTACGCTCTCCTTAAAGCCTTAAGATGATGTGGATTAAAAAAAGGCGGCTTTTTGCTTTGTTAGTTCGCAATCAAGGCATTAAGCCATTAGAGAGTGCCATCCTCCAGGGACAATGCACATGTTTACCACACCTTCGCCCTGTGTTCAATCACTTCATATAACTAGCATCACAGAGCTGGGGAAGCAGAGGACTTCGAGGATTTCCTCCGCTTAGATGGTTTGTAAATACTAGAATAAATAAATAATACATTTATAACTAAAAGGGACTCATGAGGGGTGAACAAAAACAACGCTTTTAATCAAAGAAGCCACACAGATCGGACGGATGGATGGACCGAGGACTAATGCCATTTTACAGCTGTTGTAATGTTTTACATTAGCAATCCAAAATGATTTGGCGAGGTGCTTGATTGCGCGGGCTGTTAAAACATTCAGTGCCGGAGCCTTGTCCAGAGCTGTTAGCGAAAGCCATTTCAGTAATACATGCTGCTTGATGAGGCCTAGTCTATCATATTATTATAATTAATGGGAAAGAGAATTTGTGGTTCAAGAGAATTTGTGGTCAGAAATAGCTTCTTTTTTTTTTTAATCAGTGAAGAAATACATTGCCAACCTGGTGCCAATGAGTACGAAAGTACAGTGTAATTATTATATCCTAAAAATACAAGGTACGATTGCAATGTTCTACAGGAGTCCTCATCCGCTAATGAAGGGTTCCAGAAAGTGCAAGCAAAAGCGTTGCAACACAGTTGCAACGTGTAAGATTTGGCCAACCTTCGAATTAGTCCTCCACAGAATAGGGGGCAGCATAGTACGAGAAAGTTGTGGTGTCTACACCAGTTTTAAGAAACAAGGAAATACAGAGTCCCTCAAAAAGAATTAAACTTTGAATGTTTTAAACTAATAATCGTACACGTTAACCTTTAAATGCTCCACAAACCTTTCAACGCTTTTTTTGTTTGATGCATAACCGATGTCAAACGAGTCGTCCATTTGGTCGGTCTCACTGCATCTCAGGAGGCATTGATGCACGGTGGAACACCCCTTTGGATATTATTCACATGTGTTTCGTCAAAATATATTTTCCCACGCAGAGAGCTAAAGCCGATACTTTGGGCAACATTAAAGCCCAGAGGAACCCCTTAAACCCTGCAGAGGCTGGCTTCAAAACATCCACAACTAATTATTCCTCTTCAAACTACCTTAGAGTACCAGATGGACATGATTTCTCATCCATGTCAGAAGTGTAATGAATTGACCTTGAAGATGTTTTCTTCAATCGCATGAAAGCATGGCACTCCTGTTATTCCTGTATGGAACACACTTTGGTGTACGAGCCTTACGCATAAGATGTAACGTATTTGGAAATTTACATCTTTGTTCATTTACAAATATGTAACATCTTTGGCCCTTTCTTTTCCATTTGCAACCTCTAGAACCCAATATGATCCAGAACAGCAGACAGCACTGTTTTGAATGAGGTATACTTTACAGTGATATATCACATCCTTTACTCTTCCCCCTACCTGCATATCTCCCCCCAATACAGAGAACCAGTTTGTTTGAGAACACACTGGTTCTGAAACCAGCCCTCCCCTCCCAATCCAAGCCCCCACCCCCCTGGGATCAGGGGGGTGGGGGCTCCTCCACCCTTCCTCTTCCTACCCCCATCAGTTACACTCCTGATGGGAATATTTAAGGATGGGAAGCTTTAATGCCCCCATTTGTTTCCCTGCGGGTAATCGATAGATGCAGGGTTACTGCTAATGTGATTTATGTGTCCTATTTCCACTGTTATGCTTCATGTACAAATTGTCTTGGGTGATGTAAATACCCCTATCTATTCACAAGCCGCTGACACCGGTCACCGCTGTGCCCATCTGATGCGATTCATTTATGTTTGCGTTTTGTTTTAGTTGTTGTGGTGTTTTTTTGGTCTTCGGTAAATCGCGACGTAGCGGCTGTTGAGACATATGCTTGAAATGTCAGCCCATTTGAATATAAAATATGTTGATGACTCTGGTGGTGATTCTAATTAGTAGGTTTTTCTTTGTCATCTTGGTATGGAACAACACAATGAAATTAATGATGCATACAGTCTGACTCTAGACCATCAGCAGCGACAGAGACCTGAAATAAATTAAATCTGCTTCTTTACGCACACAGGCACAGAGATCGTTATTTTCACTACCTGCAGGTATTATGGCCCTGCTCTGACCTTTTATAGAAATAGTCATAAATGAAATGCACTTTGTGATGAGAATGTCATGCACAATATCCCCACTGTTTCCTCCATCTTTTAGTATTCCTAACAAGAACTAATACTATATCAAATATCAAAAACTGTTCTGAAAGAGATGGAACATCACACTTACTCCACTACAACCTAATTATTACGCAATACAGCCACAAAGCTGGTGTACGTTTGTAAGAGTTAACAGTGCCACTAAACTAAACCAGAAATTATTCTTGCCGATTATTTTTCCTCCTACAATAGGAAGCAAGAAAATCCAACTTCAGCATCTCAGCATTTTTTTGTGCACGGCTGTCTGTTTTTTGATGTAGGATCAGGGCTTACGATGCAGCTTTGAACCAAATAATTCACTTATTTTCACAACACAAAATGTAACCCATTACTTCCATTTATCAAGAAAACTCGCTTTTATACGTCTTTTATTGCCCACCTTAACCATTAGCTTCAAAATCCGTGTGCTGGTTGTTGTGAAGGACATTCCAGAACAGTGCCTCTCAACAAATCTGAAAAGCAACCAAAATAAATAAATACGGAAGACAAAAACTAAAAAACACACCATCGCTTTAGGGAGGATCTGGAGTGGTTCTACATGGTTGAATGTACAAGTGGTGTAAACGGTGCAAGCTCGGGTTGCCTAGGGCCCTTACCAGGGGCCAAGGACAAAGGCGTGGCACTGAGAAGGCAGAGAGGGGGTTAGGAGGAGGTAGAGGATGTAATAAGACACAACGTCACATCTCCAGTGTTAAAGGTCTCGGGAAAAGGTGGGTTGGCCTCGCAGAAAGGTATCCTGATGATTTCATCAGGAAATTCAAGAGCAACCAACTCTAGAGCAAACTTATGTTGTAACTGTGGTCCTTTCCCTGTATGACAAAGACTATAGCTTTAGCGCCAGCGCATCTGTCATTGAGTGTACGCCTGGTTCTAATGATTTCTACGTAAGGAATGAAGACCCTGATGAACAATGTATAGCATGTTAGCTTACAAACATTCAAAGAAAAGAAAAAAATGGGACAGACACTTCACTCCAGGTCCAAACTAAACTCCAAGTGAAAGTTCTCGGAATGTTACCACTGTCTTTGGCCACATTGTACAGCATGAAGGGCATGTAAATAAGATTATCAATAATAAATAAGCAGATACCTCATGGGAGGTGAAGCGTACGGAAGGGCAAATAGATCCTGTATTAATGTACCCTTCCTGATTTCAGGGGGTGATTAGGCAGCAGTTCTCCTGCCACTGCTCATTCAAATGTGCTTTGTCTGTGTTGCAACATACTCCTCAGGAGTTATGTATGTATATGTGGAACTGATGCAATGAGCAGATACAGTTGTGTGGTATGTGCAGCATTTGGGGAACCTTTGAAGGGAATACATGACTAGGAATTCAATAGGCAATGCCTTAGTCATGCCTCGCAAACCACTGCCTCCATTTTCTTATTTCCCAGTTGAAATTTAAATGGGGCCCGGTTACGGTTCACAATGTTTATAACTGACTTTCCGAGCAAATTGTATTCCGCTGAAACCTGTCTCCGACATCATAAAAATGCTGCAAATCAAGCTCTGTGAAATATGGATGTTCTGGAAGGAATCACAATTTTACTGATGGCGTCATAGAGACTGTGAATCATAATTTCTCTTTTAATTAGGGCCCATAAATATTGTGGAAAGCGTCAATAAGGAGGCAATATCGCAAGGCAAGGCACACAGGCAAAATGTTTCCCTTTCACGTCCCTCCCCCGCACCAAGACACTGAGCCTCCTTCTTGGATGAGGACAGTAACCTGAAGGCATCAACACCCATGATGGCAGCTGTCAGCGCCTGGCATCTCCTCCAACAACCCAATCTGTTCAAGGTGTCAAAAAGGGCCAAATCCACATGAATAAATAGCGCCACTAAATTATAAAGAATACATTTGTATTCAATGACCTGTGGTGGAAATAAAGTAAAAACCACAATGAAGATGCTACACAACCCATTTGGTTCAAAGGGAAATGGATTAGCAGTAATTAGCCCGCACCCAGCAGACTAGACAATGTGCATTTTTCCTCAACCGTCGGCAGTTCGTTTTCCTTCCGTCAATACAAACATCGGAATAAATCCCCCATTTCCATTTCAGGAATGAACACATCACTCAGGCCAAGAAACACGCAGCCTACCTCTCCCTGCCCACCCTATAACAGCAGGTTCTTTGGGCTCTCTTTCTTTCATGTTACTCTGTTGCTCTCTCCCTCTTTCTCAACACCCCATCGACCCCTCCCCGTCTCTCCCTGTGCGCTGGGTCCCTGGTCTCCACCGGCGCTCCACCATCTCGCTGGATCAATGCAGGAGGCTCTCTTGTCAGAGGCAGCTGTTGTTTCTCTGTCTCCCTCCCTAATCTCTAGCTCAACCGCAGATAGACAGCCTGCTGGGAGACATGCTTTACTCCCTTCCCCTCCCTTGGAACTGCTTTCCTCCCCTCCTGGTTCATTATTTATTATTTTATTATTTCATGTGTCTTTATTTTCCACTCAGCCAAAAGCGTCTCTGCCACTGGGAGGAGAAGGAGGAGATACAGGGCACGCACCGCAGGCGTTGCCCTGCAGGACCGCTCCTGCAGAGGCTCGGAGGCGAGGTGGGGAGCAAACAGCCCAAAACTTACAGAGGGGAATTAGCAGGCAAACACTCACAAAGAGACAACAAACAGACACGCGTCAGAGGCAATATAGGAGAAAGTGAGAAAGAGAAGTTGTGCTTGTTTCTGAGCAGCAAAAGGCTGGCTGCTTTTCCTCCTCCCTGCCCTCCCCTTCCTCCCCCATCCTCTGGATAAGTGCTCTTCTAACCCACCCCACCCCCCTCTCTCTCTCTCTCTCTCCCCCCTCTCTCTCCCCCCTCTGTCTCTACCCTCTCTCCCTCCCTCTCCCTCCCTCTGCAGCTGTGGTCGACTGAGCGTCACCAACAGCAAGTGCCTTTACTCGAGCGGCGGAGGGAGAGGGAGAGAGGAGCCGAGACGGGGAGCAGGGAGTGAGCCAGAGAGAGAGAAAGACAGAGTAAAAAGAGAAAGACAGAAGAAGCCACGATCTCAAGAGTCTGCCTGAAGCGCCACGAGAAGAGGACCTGCGACTTGGCCGGGGGGCGCAGCGGGGGCAGCGGAGCGAGAGTGCGGAGCCACGGTGGCTCCGGGTTCTGGCAGACCATGTTAGGAGGAGACGCAGGAGTGACCAGTGCCGCTGTTCCTACCGCCGCTGGCAGAGGCGCCTGAGAAGGAGCGAGAGACACAGAGAGACCGAGAGAGAGAGAGAGAGACCGAGGGAGGAGAGAGAGAGAGAGGGAGAGAGAGAGAGGGAGGAGAGAGAGGAGAGAGGAGAGAGAGGGGGAGGAGAGAGAGGAGAGAGGAGAGAGAGAGAGAGAGAGGGAGAATAACGCAACAGCGATGATTTCACAACGGGGGCAGCCTTTTACAACGATCCAAGGAGACAGCTGAAACCTTCACGCGCGCCCGCGTGCACACACACACACACGCAGACATACACGCGCACACAGTATGTGCACTCACATCGCCCATGCGATAAACACATACACACGTGCTCATTATTGTTTCGTTTTTCGTAACGCACGTGAGCACACGCATCTTAAACACACAAAGACAAACCACTTTCCGACCACACACAAATGAATGACAGAGGTTTAGATCCACAGACCCACACAGAGAGGAGAAAGAGTACGGAACCCAAAATGCTGCATTTTTTCCTGCTGATGGATATCTGAAGACGGAGAGGAGAAAACTTCTGAATAGGAATACCTCATTCTGATTCTCTGCGGGACCAAATGCAGAGATTTTCTTCGCCCTCCTTAAAATAACTTTACCACTTGGCGGATACGGAGTTGGGGTTTAAGACCGCTTCGTAAGCACAACACAAAATAACCTCTATTCTTAGCCGCGGGAATTGAAAGTGCTCTTTGTCGCCATTAATACCCAGCCTGAGAAGTAAGTGGATTATATTTGGGGCAGTTTTTTTGCATTCCACTTTAGCATGAAGGAATTCTTTTTTCCCTGCTGGATTTACGTCTGTCAGAGAGGAGAGGTTCCGCTGGCTTCTCTCTCTTCCTGTGCCATGGATTACAGATGGGCTTTGTGATTTCCCACCGCAGTCTCATGGATGATCTCTCTTCGCTCACCGTCTTTAGGATCAAGCACAAAGAGGGACACAAGTGAGTATTCAGCCTTCATTTGTCCCTTTCATCTCCAGAGCATGAGCTACGATGACAACAATGGTGTTGAAAAAAAGAGTACAGAAATCATAATTGGATTTGGGAGTTAAATAAACCGCTGTATTGAATTTGTAAGTAAAGTGACCGATCAAGCTATAGATGTGACGCGTTGTAAATCATTGAATCTCTATATTAGGAATGAGACTGTGTACGGTTGAATTTATCTGACTAAATCAGAGTTCCTGTCTGCTCAGCAGGTGGCTTCGGCGCGGGATATTGATTGAAGTGATCTGTGTGAATCCTATTAGTGCATCTTGAAAACCAGCCAAGGCAGAAGTGATGGGGACGACCACCACCGTCGAGCACCACTAACGGACCAGCCCCCCCGCTGGACACACGACACACTCTGACCTTGGTAGACAATAACCCCCAAGCTCAGCTCCCTCCCCTCCCCCTGCCCCATCCCCCCTCGCTTATCCACGCAAGGATGGTCCCACCGCCACCTACCAACAAGCCCCACGTGTGTCTCTCCACCATCCTGATCATGAGCAGCATGGCGCTGATCGACGCCTATCTGGTGGAGCAGAACCACGGGCCGCGGAAGATCGGAATCTGCATCATGGTGATGGTGGGGGACATCTGCTTCCTCATCGTGCTGCGGTACGTGGCCGTGTGGGTCGGTGCGGAGGTGCGCACCGCCAAGCGGGGCTACGCCATGATCCTCTGGTTCCTCTACATCTTCGTGCTGGAGATCAAGGTCTACTTTGTGTATCAGAACTACAAGGCGGACAGGAAGAGCCTGGACGCTCTGGCCAGGAAGGCGCTGACCCTGCTGCTCTCCATCTGCATCCCCGTGCTGTTCGTGGTGCTGGTGGCCATCGATCACATGGAGTACGTCCGAGCCTTCAAGAAGAGAGAGGAGATCCGCAATCGCCTGTTCTGGGTGGTGGTGGACCTGCTGGACATCCTGGACATCCAGGCTAACCTGTGGGAGCCCCAGAAGAAGGGGCTGCCTCTGTGGGCCGAGGGCTTGATGTTTTTCTACTGCTACATCCTGCTGCTCGTGCTGCCCTGCGTGTCCCTGAGCGAGATCAGCATGCAAGGGATCAACATCGTGCCCCACAAGATGTTGCTGTACCCCATCCTCAGCCTGGTCACCATCAACGTCATCACGCTGTTCATCCGCGGCGGGAACATGCTCCTCTACAGGGACGCCCGGGTCTCCGGGATCCTCATAGGCAAGAACGTCCTGGCCATCATACTAAAGACCTGCAGCTTTGTGCAGTACAGGAGACAGATGCTGAGCGCTCCGCCCGCCTTCGGGGCGGAGCTGCAGAAGAACTCTGTCCCCCACGCCCGGCCCTCCCCGTCCATGCCCCAGGTGGTTATGCAGGACCAGACGCCTCTGCCGGAGGTGACGACCACGTGCGAGCACACATGACGGAAGCGTGACGCGCCACCGGACGAGGCGGCGGACGCGCGTCGCCCTCAGGAGGACAGTCAGGGCACGAGGGCCCGGGGCCGGGTGAACGTCTCCAGCGCACACTCCAATAGATCTGGATCTCCATTCACGCTCCACGGCGCACTCGCGACAATGCAGCGCGAGGAGCGGTGACGTACCAGAAGCTGTCATGGTGCCGATTACAAAATCACTTGTGACTTTGTTTAAACATTTACCCCCAGTTAGTTGAGTTGATGTGTATTTTTGCTAATTAGAAAAAAAACCCACAAAAAAAACACCTAAAGAGGCCACAAGGCTAGATTCTATTTTTCAACTGTGTGTATTGCATTGTAAGCATAAACTTAAAGCGTTTGATGTAATGTGCTTTCTTTATGCTCAAACTTTGTCTTCAGTAGTTGAAGGCTTTAAAATATTAAAATATGAAGAAAAAAAGCTATGACGACAAAGGTAAAGTGACAAACAATTAAAAAAATACAAAATGAGCTCAGCTTTCTCGTGAAGGAAAATGTATTTTATATGTAAATCTTTGATAAAGTATTGTGTACAAGCACGCTTTCTTTGTGTTTTACTGTGAGCTCCTGCGAAGAGATCGGTGGTTAAACAATAGACTGATGATTAGAATTTGTTTTTCTAGATTAAATTGACAGAGGTCTCAGCATTACCTTCAATAACAAAGAAAAATAGCCAATGCTTTTTTTTTTACTCCGCTCTAATCCATAATTGCAGGCTAATCTAATAGCTAAAGTGGTGCATCCGTGACGCCATTCATCTATGGCTTCAACATTCTGTCCAGACTACTTATTTTGAGCTTGATGAATGACAATGGAAATGGAAGTGACACACCAGAGATAAACTTTCACTTCACTTGGAGCACTGTTAAACATCGGGAGCCGTATAAAATGACTGCAAAGGGAAAATATGTCTGACTATGAATCTATGGGCTAGCATACGGGGCTATGAGGAGGGGGCACTGCAGATGAATAAATTATTCCTGCATACTTGGGAAAACAACCCTAGCATTTATTTAAAAAAACTGCTAGCTTATGACTAGCTTTGATGTTAAATCTTCATTTTATGTCTCCTATAAGTAAAATCAAGTGCCACAATGTGAACAGCCACACATCCACAATATCAGTCAAATCTGACTCTCTCTTGGCATCCTTTGCAATCGCCATCTGTTCAGGTCCATCCCTTTGTGAATTGTGATATTGTTAATTGTTGCTAAATTGTGAACTATAAACCATGATTAATAATTGTGACAACGAGAGAGCTTGACCTCGTGTCACCGACATGCAAAGGGAGCAAAAAGACCCGTTTGTGGTGTTAGCAAATGATTCAACCTATGTTCCTAAGGTGAAACATCTTAAGCAGAGCTTGGTAGAAGCTTCTCCTTTTTCTATAAGTGCAGCTGCCATGAATTGCTTTTCTGCGGACAAAGGATATCGAGCTTTTTTCATTTTAGGCGGCACTGCACGTATATATTGTATAGGGCTCTAAATATATATTTATATTCAGTCCCACAATATTAATAGCCTTGGAAAAACAAATCTCAAACATGTACAGGCGGTGCAGGAAAAGTTGAGAAGTGTTGAAAGTTGAACACGTTTGCCTTGCAGCCCTGAATTAGCATGTATTTAGCATGTCTGCACAGCCTTCCTCCGTGCACTCCAGCTTCCTCCAGCTGCTGAATATATGCATGCCATGCTAATTGCAAAGGTGCGTGTGTGTGACCTTGAAGTCATGTGGGTCTCCCTGCATTCCCCCATAGTCAGCTGACATAACCCCCCCCCTCCCTCCCTCTGGGCCCCTGATTGCTGGGTAAAGAAGATGGATGGGTGGGCTAGGATGCTTAGGCGACGTGGGTTCAATCCCCTCCTGGTGGTTCTGGAGAACATAGCGGGCTTGCAGAAATACTGACGGGGGAATCTGCACACCGGGGACCTGTTCTAGAAAGCCAGATTCCCGAGTCCAAAGATGTACACGTTGAGGGCGAAGAAATCTCAAAAGTGAGGCTGGTTTAAAACCCATGACGGTGTAAACTCTGAAGCTCTGACGGTGCACAGCAGGTTATCACCGCCAACACACGCAGCTACGCCTTCCACCGCACGCCTTATTGGTTTCGATGACAGCAACAGCAAAGGCTATTATTCATTTAGATTTTGGAATTTGGAATCAAATTATTTCGTTATTTGTTTTTTTAATCAGCATCATTCATCTGCCTTAACAGCCTTCTTATAGGTGCTGTAGGAACAGTTTAAGAGCTACAGTTGGAGTATAATTTGTTAGGAATGCCATATCATCTGTCAGCTATGAGTGAAATGCTCCTTGAGACTGTCTGTTTAGAGACGGCTGCGTCTGTATGAGACCATTTGTTTTCGATGGCTTCCGGCATATTTCCGATCGGTTCGGTGAATCAATTTTTCCATTTTTCCTGTCAATCACAGGTGCGGGAATGCAACACTTCCCAATGGCGGGGTCAATGGACTGGGGC
>JAOPJO010000043.1:5456060-5469222 GCA_027123675.1 Molva macrophthalma | reverse complement strand
CCCCGCCGCCCCCCCGCGGCGCGCGCCCCCCGCCCCCCCCCCCGCGCCGCGCGCCGCCGCCGGCGCCCCGCCCCCCCCCCCCCCCGCACTTTTGTTTGGGTTGTTTAGCTTCAAAATCCTGCTGTCCTTTTCAGCTCTCTCTATTTAAACTCTCGACTGTCACCGACAGCAGCTTCAAACTTTTCACACATTTCCAGATAAACTCATCGTGGGTTTTCCCCCTTCAAATACATTTCAGAGCTACAAATCCCCATGAGAAATGCTGCATTTCCTTATGCTCTGTGTATATATAACCAACAGTTAAAATGTGCCCTTCTTTTAACCTGCTTGGAACACGGCTGTGAATTTCATCAGTTAAAATGCGGCATGCACTATTCCGGCACTTGGAAAAATCCCACCCACAGAGCCCACTTGATACAGTGCTGTTAAATGTCTCAGGGTTTACCGCATGCATGTTGCACATTGAATTCAACATTCACTTTACACAACTTCCACATTATCTCCGTCTTAAATGTTTGCCTGTCCCTTAACCCAAATTCTTCTACATTTCCTAAAAATATATCGGTGGTAATTGTCGACGTAATACATCATTATGCCGTCAGATATGCGGTCGGCCTCTTGACCTGCCGCGGTGAAATATGTTGCACAGCGCTTATCTCCATTGACATGCGCTTTTGCTCAGAAACCCGTTTGCCTGAACTTATTCTACCAAATTTAAATTCAGACGCATTGCAAATCAGAAATCCCCCATAAACCCATGCACTCTAACTTTCACACCGCTGCATTTCGAGCAAAACTGCAAGCTGCCACGAAATGAGTTTCCGAACGTGGGACGGGATTCAATTTCAGGAGTTTCCTGCCCTACTTTGTGGGACACTGGGGTTACTGCCACTTCTGTCTTAACTTGAGCGAGAATGACAACCACCAGAGGAGACGCCTCTCACCTGCTGAATATACCCGTTTACATCAGGTAAACAAGCGCTGGATCACTCATAAAAAAAAAACCCTCAAATGGCTCATCTGCAAATGTAAATGTGCCAGGGCTGTTTCTACTCCGACAGGGCCATGCTCCACCCCTCCAGCAGCCACAAGTGTGTCTCTTTGGCAGCCAGCCAACCCAATCTGCAGCCACCACCACCTACCTTCTCCTGGATGAATGTTGCATTCATCCAGGCGACCCTTTTCCTTTTTTCTGCCTTTGCCTCGCACTCTAGAATGTTAATAAACAGGGCTGGGCGGCAGGATCCGCCTGCCCCTGCTCACAGCGTTAACAGTGACAAAGCAAACCGTGCCAGGACAGTAAGACTAACAGCCACGGTATATTCAGGGAGCGACCTTCGCACACTCCCACAGGGGCCGTGGAGATGGGGGCACCAAACGTATCTTTCCATGCACCGCCGATTCGCAGGGAACACGTCAACAGTACATAAATAACTAAATTAATAAATAAGGCAGGTTTTTGTATCAAAGATCATGGGATTTTGTTTTTCATAGTATAGTGAGATGCTGTGGGGTCTGTCACTTCGGGGTTCGTAGCACTCCTTACATGAAATCCTGTTGTTTCACTCTTTTAACAATGCAGACCACCGATGTCGACAATTACATTGGCATGAATGTGACCCAGGATGACTGATGACAACAATCATAAGTAATCCATGAAAGTAAAAAAAATATTGAATCAGCTACTGGGGTTTTTAAACAGCATTGTAAACCCTGTTTATATACTTTTTGCCAAATGCAGGAGCTGAGGACATAAAAGAGAGCACTTTAACTGTTGTAAAGCGGTAAATGGTGGAAGGATGCCAAGTATGGACCAACACTTTTATGTGCATTAAGCTAAAATCATCACACACTGTTTTTCTGATGTATAATACTTGAGGGAATTCAACCTCAAGCATTTCATTTACATTAAGTATGGGGTACAAGTAGCACCCCATACGTTCAGTGCTTAAAAGAGACCAAAAGGACTTTCAGGTCTGTCAGTTCAAGAGACAGTAACCACGGAGATCAGGGAGTGCTCTGGGTCCTCTTCAAACAAACACCACTAACTGATTATCAATAATTCACCTTAGCTTAGTCCTCGTTGCCCATGGATCCACGCATAACCGCTAAGAGACCATTATTTTATACCTAATTGAAAAAATTTAATGAAAACAGCATTTCTAAGCACACATTACCGGCTACATAAAAGTCTTAGAAGTCAGCAGTTTGATTTTAAATAGCGCCTGCTTAATGAGAACTATTGTCTCGTGAAGCCCTGACCTTGTTCATGCAGCAGACAGTTTGTGGTACCACCGTTGTTCATGCAGCAGACAGTTTGTGGTACAGCCGTGGTCGGCTTAGCCGTCTGCAAGCTCCAGGATTCACATATACAACGTTGGTGAGAAGGGTTTCTTTTGCATTGACACGCTCTGGTATTCCCTTCCCATCACACACACAGATAACAGCTAGCTGCAGACTTCCACCGGAAGGATCCATTTGGGTCTTTGCTTGGCGTTCTGTGTTGCTGCTGCCAGATATTGTTGCCCTGGCTCGATAAGACAACAACAGACAGACCACAGCCATGAGGCGTGATGACATTTGGAGGTATCCACGCCAGCCTCCTGTGAGAGATACAGTCACTCATGCACACACACCTCTGTGTTTTCTGTATCGTCTTTGTTTACACCTATTGTCTGCTGGGATATAGGCTCCGCGTTGCAATTCTGACCGATATCAAGTATGTACCACAATGCTCTGTATGGAGGTATAACATTATTTACTCCTTCAACAATATATTTTGGGATTTCATTGTGAAATTGTTAAAGCAATTTGTACATTATATAGACAATTCTGATTTAGAAGGACACCATAGCAAATGATTCGGTGTATCTTCTAACTATATATCTGAAAGGTACGGGGATATTTAGGGGGAGCGGTTGATAGCTGCTCATTGGCAATACGGTGGGAGGGTGCTGGTCATTAGAATTACTTTATTAATGTGATGGGAAATGGTCAAAAGGTGCATCAGATGGTTGTAAATTACTGTGATATATTGCGCCCGACAGCTAGGAGGGTGTGGATAAACTACCCTGAGAATTCTCTGGTGTGTGTGTGTGTGTGTGTGTGTGTGTGTGTGTGTGTGTGTGTGTGTGTGTGTGTGTGTGTGTGTGGGCGAGGAGGGGGCAGAGATCTTAGCAGTTAATAACCATCAAGGATGTGTGTGTACTTATGTGAGAGTGTGTGAGAGTGTGTGTGCCTGTGCGCGTAAGTGTGTAAGTGTGTGCCTGTCTGTGTGTCCATATATGCGTGCGTGTAAGACTTTGTGTGTGTGTGTGTGTGTGTGTGTGTGTGTGTGTGTGTGTGTGTGTGTGTGTGTGTGTGTGTGTGTGTGTGTACATAAGAGTGCCTGTATGCGTGCGCCTCTGTGTGTACGTATGTGCGTGTGAGACTTTGTATGTGTGCGCCTGTGTGTGCGTATGCGTGTACCTGTTTGTGTGCTTGTCTGTGGAGGACAGCTTGGACACCGAAGAGCTTTTATAGATGGCGGCATTGAGCTGTGGCCACCGAGACCCAGGGAACAGAGGAGGGATGAGTCACGAGCTCCCCAAACCACCATTATCCCCCCTCCTGCAAAGCAGCTGGGGGGAAACTGTTTAGCCAAGATAGGGAAGGACCAGGAGGGTTTTCCCCTGTGGTTTCAGAGTTCTGCGTCCGTGGCAGTGCTGCTGCTGTGGCTTCTCTTTCTCCTCCTTGTTGTCTTAGCAGGAAGCTAGCGGGATTATTTATAAACTAATTACGCTGTAACGTCTGATACAGGGGCCAACAGTAAGTAGCGGGACTTATTAAACTGCCAGCTTCCAAACGCTGATATAATAGGGTTGATAAAAAGGGGTGTTGCTGCCGCACTTCCCACAAAGCTAAATATATTGAACGTCTCGGCGCTAAGCTGTGTCGTTACGGCGGAGGTGGGCCGTTTGATAGCCACCTTTTCTACTTGCGTCGACACCCACATGACCTTGAAGGACTTCATCATTTGATTGGACAGCTCCTGCATTAGAACCTAATTAGAGACAGAGGAGTACCTGGACCAGAGAGGAAGCCAGGGGAAACCTGCCAGGGAGGGAAACGATGTGAAATTGTTCAAGAAGCCGGTGGAAAATGTAGGCTGTGTAGACGGGGAAAAATGATAGATGAATAAATAAATTCAATTTGGATATGTGATTATTTAAGGTTTCTTTTTCTCCGCAACAAGGGGTTATTTTTTCCAGTCGGAATTGTGTTTATGGGTGATTTCAGACCTTGACAGAATTTCTCAGCAAAGCCTGTGACTCGTAGATTAGATTGCATGGGTGCATTATTAATAATGCATACCTGTCTTACATAACCTGCTTCAGTCATTTGTGCATTCATAGAATACCATTCATTAACCCTCAAAATACTACGAACACGTGAATTAAACAGAACAAAGTTTTGCCGCAATTAACGGACAATAACAGCCCAACCCCGTGACTCTGTAACTCCAACCGGTAAAAAATAAGTATTAAGGTGTCGCTCATCACGGGCGACTGGGGAGTTATTGAGGAGACACGCTGAACTCAAACAGCTGCCCTTTCTGGTGTAATGAGATGAACAGCCTAAAGTCCTCAGCAGTAGCAGCAGCTTCAGTTGTAGTGCCAGCGTCCGGTGACGTCATGCCAGTCCTGTGACACATGAGGCTGTTGGGGTCTATGTGACTCTAAGTGCGACACTAAGCCTGCATTAAAAGTGTTGTGTTTGCTGGTTTATTTTCGATACAGAAACCCTGTCTTGACCTGACCAATCACGGTGTAGGATGAGGCATAAATAGCATGGATTTTATTTATTTTTGTTTATTTTTTTTTATGTGGGTAAATCTTTTAATGCCCTGTGTTGGCAGAGGGTAACGCCCACGTCGCTATATACAGTACAGGATTACATTATATTGTGGTGAGCTGCTCTGAGCTTATTCTTACACCTCATTCACAAAATGAGATGATACAGGTTATTTAAATCAAAAATTCCCCTATTCTAAGGGGTTTGCGTTGTATAGATGTATACATGTTCCCACACTATAGTATTCCAGAATTGTAAAATCAGTTGGGTACAAAGTACTTGAAAGTTATACTTGGAAAAAGTACAGAAATCTTAGTTGAAAGTGACCCTGGTAAAAGTTAAAGGGGTCGTATTTAGCTAATTATCTGGTGAATGGTTTCCTTTGGAGGTTCTACTAGGCATGTAATAGGTTTACATGCCTCAATGTTGAAAATATACCTTATTATTCTCACGCAGCTCCTCTTTCACCCTTTGTCAGAAACATTTGTTGTTATGTGGGCATGCGTGTGCATGCGTGTGCCTGCATGCGTGTGAGTGTGTGTGATCTTGAACTTTGAATTTCAACAAAATCAATTATAGATTAGGGGCCTGAATTTTGGTGCAGCCTGGTGGATATTGCTCCCCATTCTAATTATTCCCATAAGTGCAGCTTGTGTGATGTGGAAAAATCCTACACATATTAAAAAAGCTTAGGGAATATAAATAGCAAATCAATATCTCCTATCCCTTCATCGTCACATAGACTAGCGCCTGCTAGGTGGACATTCTGCCTGCAGTAGCTAGATGGTATCACGTCTGTACTGTGGCTGTACTGAACTGAGACTGTACTGTGTCATTCCTTTTCTGCTGCAATGTGGCATCTTTCTTTGTATGCATCGGAGACTTGTGCATCGGTGCACAAGTCATTGGTGTTACAGACATTGCATGTCTGTAACACAACCCAATAAACAGTGGACTGCGTATGAGATTTCCAGTCATTTTTAACGATAAACGTCTGGCAGTGGTTAATTCAATAGTGACAATAACACTGAGGAATAAATAATGAATGTAAACGCGCGACCTGTTTTTGCATGTTCCCCGAAACAGCTAAAGACACTGTTGGAGTTTAAAATGACATGATCAGTCCTAATGAATTCAACAAGGGCCCCGGAGACCAGATGTTGCACTCTTTCCTGCTGACACAACACAGGGCCTCGGATTACTGTTCCAACTGCCAACACTCTCAAATACATATCATTTAGGTTTCATTGGAAGCAGCATATTGCAGTATAAGGGGCATATGGCAAAATGCAGCTCTACACGGCTTTTCCTTATTGCGTTGTTTCTGTGTGTGATTTGCAGTTTGGAAAAACATCAATTATTTACTGTAAGGGGGGGGGGGAATTACATGGCTATATTTAGTTTCAACGAATTACAGAAAGAAGCAATCAGATTCAATAAGAGTGGTATATTCGACTCATTACGCAGAGTAAACTCACTCCTACGTGCATGACATTCTAAAGAAATGTTTCCACATTACAATAATGTGTCTCATGGTGACAGGAAAGCAATGGTGCAATTTGGTAGATTTCTGCTCATTGCAATTTCCTTGATGTGTTACCTAAAATGTATTTTAAACAAACACTTGTCATTTGTTTTAAAGCATGTTTGGTTTTTGATTTAAAAACAAGAATAAGACAAATTCAAAGGCACTAAAAATAATATCTAAAAGCAAATCTTGGTGTTTGTGAGTGTCGTTAGTGGCCACATGAATTCTCGAGACAAGACAGTAGTTTAATGATTCTTGTCACCGTGGCTCATTAAAGTGTAGTCAAGTGATTACCACTGACAGGCTGGAAGGCTGCTCTCACGCCCCCTGTTTCAGTGCAGTAGCCACACTCCTCCTAGTGTGAATGAAGTCCAGGCTTGGTCTGTCTGACACACGGCAAGATAAAAAACCAACAACCAGTACAAATAATAAAGTGATGCACAACCTTAAAGACAAATCTAATTAAATGCTTGGCTATGGGAAATTGTGATGGCTGCTTAGCCTACTGGATGTTGAAATAGTGGAAAACGACTGGTCGGTGGGGTTCTCAAGTATAAGCGTATAATAACTGGAATCACTGAAATATGTGCAATGCAATAATTTTACAAAAAGAACAAGCTTTCCCGGTAAATGTATTCCTGTTCAGTTGTGGCGCCCCTGCCCAATGTAATATACCGACCACTCGACCCACTGGCAATGACAAGCTGCATTTTTTTTCTATCTTTAGCCTACTTTATCTTGTTTCCATCTCTGCCTCCCTAAATCTTCTCTCTTCCCCCCCCTGCTACCCCCAGGAGCATCGCGTGATGTCCTCCAGGGAGGGGCCGAGTTGACAAACAGTCTAAAGACAACTTTAGCTCCTTATTAACAAGGCTCGTCCACGACAACGACGCAAGGCAGAGCGAGGCACGGGTGTGGCGCAGCGCTCCTCGGACCCCAGAGACGGCCCCGGGGGGGGGGGGGGGGGGGGGGGGGGGGGGGGGGGGGGGGGGGGGGGGGCGGCGGGGGGGGGGCGCCGGCGCCCCGGCCCCCCCCCCCCGCGCCCGCCCCCCCCCCCCCCCCCCCCGATGCTGACGGACTTGCGCCACGTGAACACCGGTGTCACGGTGATGGGTCGGTTTCCCGGGCCCTTGGTTGTCGGGCAGCGCCGGGAGCCAGCCGTCTCTGTGATTTAACGGCACGTGTAAATCAAAAGCGGGGTCTCTCCCCGGTGGACCCAGCCGGGGCTCATTTCAATCTGCCCACAAATCACGGCGCACAAGGCGGACGCGGGAGAAGATGGGGGAAAAAAAAAAAAAGGGTAGGGTCATAAACGCACCCCAAAAATAATCATCCCCTCCGTCTCCTTTTCTTATGCTCTCATTTATTAAGTAGATGAGCAGGAATCTGAAATCCATCATACGAGGGACAGTGAAAATATGTTTCGTCCACGACCGAATCACACCGGATGTTTAACTGGCCCGGTCCACCTCGTCTGGTCCTCACGGTGCAAAGACAAATGGGATATCGGCGTCGACTGTTGTCTAAATTAAAAGAAACAAGCTTGCAAAGTTATTTTATTTACCATGTGGGGGAAAAATAAATATTGAAAATATGAATTTGCATTATCTCTACTCGTCAGGCAACATTTGCCGAACCAGATATGCGTGAGCGAACTAGTGCCAGCGAACATGATTCAGTGCTTACAGATTAATTCACTGCTCTGTCGGGGAGGTCACAGGCACTCGGTGAGAAAACACATTCTGGAGACCATATAAAGATTTGATGGGTCATACAGAGGAGAGAAAAACAACATGAAAAGCTATTATCTCAGACAGAGTAACACACATAAATGGCAGTTACATCAATTTGAACAACGCTGCTGACTGCTACTTCTCTTGGCTTCTCTTTTCTCTGGACTTATAAATATATTATTCTGTCTGGTTTGAAGTTTCAAGCCACCCTAAATGTTATTAACAGGACTTGACGTTTTAACAAAGACCGAGTATAACTTTGTATTTTCATTATAAATAGATTTTCTTTCCCCCCTGTTGGTGACGTGAATACCATACGATTTTAAAATTCAGTTGAGGTTCCCTGAGTTCTCTGGTGAAAAATGAACTGGAAATAAAAGCGATAAAACGTGTCGGTGGCTGTGAAAGTAAAGTACGTGCCTCTGTTTGCAATAAAATGAGTTTTAACATTTTGGGCTCAGTAATGAAAAAGTTATCACACTTTTTTTATATCATCAAAATGCCTTGTGATATTCAGCAAACCGAGACAGTGAGAAACTTGTCCCGAACGTTGTCCCGAGTTAATCTGAAAGAAATCATATTTTTTCAAGTCGTTGAGCTTAAACATCAAAACCAGAAGACAACCCTCTACCTAAGCAACCAGCTATGCCGATAAAAATAAAATTCATCCGGCTGAGTGTGGTTGGCAACAAGCTCCATTCTCAGCTCCACCCGCTTTATGTGCCTCGCGAGATGGATACACGTACATAAACTTAAATTGATCGAGATTGAACCAGAATTGATTCCTCATGCTTTGTTGGTGCTTAATGCACACCTTAATAGCCCTAAATAATGTGGCCTGAAGCAAAGTACAGTTTCCCTTCGCAGTCACTTCCCCTCCCTTCCCTTCCTTCCTCAGTATGCTCAAGGGCACGCCGGTAGTGTCTGTAAATAAATAATACATGCAGGCATCCACCTTTGTCAAATGGCTCTAATAGAGGGCTCCTTGTTTTCATGAATGGTCTGTTATGGATTTATCCAGTGGGATTGAAATGAAGCTAGCACAGTATTGCAAATCATCTTGGCAGAGATGTTGTGGTTCTCTCGGCTGCTCTCCCAAATTGTTTTTGTGGCCACTTACGCTCTGCTTCTGGCCTGATGCTATTTACTCATGCGAGATGTATTTTGTCCATTAATCATTAAAGCCATGCTTTATCTGACCAATTTGCAAAGCAAATGAGCAGTTGAGATGTTCATATACAGCAACAGTGTATTTACTTCATACAGCCATATGTATGCCTTGTACACCATAGAGGGAGCCTGCTTTGAACTATTTGTATGCCCATTCACCGTGGCAGACATCGAGTCCAGTAATTGATTGCATCATCTCGCTTTTGCCTCTGAAATAAATTCAAGTTAACATACCTAAAGACGCCTTAGGCTGTAAATTCAAGGAAGCGACTAGGAGGTGTAGCATGAGGAGTCATCATGTGGTGTCATGGAGTCATTTACAGTTAAATACACAGTGCATCTCAACGCAGAGATCTGGATTAAGATACATGCTCTGATTCAGAGGTAGCGCCCTACAGCTGCATGGAATCGATCCAGGACCATTCATTAACAGCCAGACACCGCAGGCTGTACACATTCAAAACTTTGGCCCAAACGAAGTGCGATATATATCATCACAGTACCTGTGATGCAGAAAGGCTTGGACATGCTGCTGATGCCTTACCACAGCACTAGTGTTGGAGTCTAGATACTATTAATTCTGTTTGATTCATCCACACCACAACTCTGCAATACACTGCCAATAAAGGTTACTCAAGATGGGCTTCCAATGGGAATACTGATCATGTCTGGCAATAAATGTGAAGCCCAAAAAAACGACTTCAGCACAAGCAAGGCAAACCGCAGATCAATTAGGTAACACGTAATCTCTTCCTCTTTCTTCATAAGCTATCAGATGTCATCCAAAACAGCTCAAATGTATTGCATACTTTTACGACACCATTAGTAGACAGTCGTGATAAACAACTGATTTCTAAGCAAAAAGCTAATAAGACCTAGGATGGATGAAGTTTTGTGTTGAAGCATTTTGGTGATGTAAGCATGTTTTTTGCCAACAAGCTGTAAAAACCCCTTATGTTTTGGCAAAGCTACCAGGTGGTGAGGGCTACACCTCGAGCAACGTACGCAGACGGCGATGACAATCACTTTTCCACCGATTGTGCCAAAGTGACACCACATTTCGTATCCGTTGTCTGTCAGCGCTCTCCAATGGCACGAACCCAATTAGCCCTCAAATTCAGATTCACCGCTAGTGTTCAGCGACGGTTTGGCCAAACAGATGCCAATATGATGGCACTTTGGGCTGAGTTTTAAAATACTTTCAACGAAGTGAGGCGAAGAAATTAAACGCATTGCTAAACTCCCATCATATGCTTGGTTGTGAACATATGGGGTGATTTGAGGCATGGGTCGCTACATTGGATAGAAATACACAGATGCAAAAAAATAAGTCAGCTGGGCTTCATTTAACACTTGCCAAGCAAATAGCGTCATCGTTTGTTAAATTAGCTTACAGAGCACAAAGTACACCAAATCGGAGTAAGGAGAAGGTCGGTTAAACATGGGAACGTGAAGAAATGTTTTCACAGAACACTGCTTGTTTACATTGAGCAGTCTAAGGAACAAACAAAGTAACAGTCCTAAGGGTGGAGAACCTTGAGCAGCTCAATAAAATAACTACAAACTTCAACTGCCAGCTGGAGCTTTTGGAGAGGCCAAGCTAGCAAGCTAGAAAGTCTGCATGCTAGGTTGGCGAAAAACAACACCCATCCGGTGACACTCCTAATCCACCCAAACGATCGACAGCTGGTAGTTGATTGGTGTACCACAGACCTGAAAATACAGGAGCCAATTCTGGGAGCTTAATCGCCCAAGTGGACAGAGTATGTTCCCAAAGCAACATTACACACACACACACACACACACACACACACATTAGAGGACAGTGTGCACATTGGGATGCATGGTTGGGTGAACAGAAAATTAGAGCTTTTGAAACAACATTGTTTCTTTTTTGTTGCTGATAAATATCCACATTCTATATGAACCAATCAAATGAGGGCTGGATTACACCTGCTCAAGGACTCCTCAATGGGATCTTCTTTTGGAAAGGGAAATGAGGTTTTCCAGAGCCCTTGCAGGGTTTTATACAGCTTTCGCTCGCACGATCCCTCTAAACCTGAGGGTCTGTGTGCACGTTTGTTAATATGATCCAATTATCAGAATCACCCATACAATTTAAATACTCTTTCATTACTGAAAGATATATTCGGTAATTTAGGTTTTCTTTCTCTTGCTTTTATTTATTCCGTTAGTGGTATCGTGTTCATACTGCCTTGCCACGACGGGACCTTCAGTGTCACCGAGGAGCAACTCGGAGAGGAACCAGTATCTGCTTGAAGCATTGACTTCGTCCTCATGCTCGTCCCCCGGCCTGCTGGGAAACAGACTTCATCGCCCGGCAGATTGCATCTTATCCTCAGGGCTTACAACCCCAACACCCCCCCGCCTCTCCCTGGAGCATCAGCGTTGAGTCAGGGTCAGTTGAAAACCCCCCCCCCAGGATTCAAACCGGCAACCCTTCAGCATCCATGCTGCTGGATACTTCTGTGGCCTGCGTTTGTGACTGGCCTTCGCTTCAGGCGCTCATGTGTAGCCCAGCTGTGGACTACAACAAAAGAAATGTGTGTAGCATATACGTTTATCATTTTCTTTTGTACTCTGAGCTGCCCATTTTCTGGCAAACCTTCTAGCTGAGGAGGAAGTGTGTGTTTCAAACTCTCATCAAACAAAAACTAATTCCCTCACCCGGCACAGCACCTCTCCCCCCTCGGACAACAAGGGAAGAAAGGAGGGGCGGGGAGATCAACGGAACGGCTGCACGGCGTTGAAGGCAATTTGTCACCGAAGCTTGCGTTGCCGCCCTAAAAACCCAGCCCCTCCTTTACCCCACCCAATAAGCACAAACACACTCAGAATCTTCCCCCACATTGCACCTTCCAGATTTCCCAAAAGGAAAGGGATTTGCGGTGATTCATCACTGGTCTCTCGCTGGGCTGTACGATGGGAGTCAGCATGAGGAGGCACATGTCACGCTGTACCTCCGCCTATGGACGGCTGTAGGATTCTGGCAGAGCGCCCCTAACAGCCTCAGCGGCCCTGTTCTCTCCTGGTGGTTTTTGTTTGGGTTTTTATGCGCTGTGCTGTTTATCAAACAGCCTCTGGACACGTTGGGGAACACAGGAAACATCAACCGGGGAGAATCTCAAGCGTTGATTACCACCGTGTTCCCCCCCCCCCCAAACAAAGGTACGGCGGGAGACTCGCTCCAGCCTAAAGTCGTTGATCTCTGAGTGGATGAAATGTGATTCTTCTTCTTCGGGACGGAGGAGGCCGACGTGTTTTTGAGGGGCAACCTGAAAGTTTGTGTTCGCTTTGCTTCCGTCCAGAAACCCATCCCAAAGGTTAATTTGATATATACATGTTGTTGAACAAGATAACCATGAGAAATGAATACCGCTTTAAAGGTATTTGAAGCGTGAATGCAATCAAAAAAGTAAGAGGCAGACGAAAAAAGATTTTTTAAAAGAGAATTTCTTTGAAATGACGCACGGGAAGCAGCAAGGCAATGACACGGCCCACCGCCATATCAGAGAAGGCCCTTCCACACCTGTTGGCCGTTCCCCCGCAAGAGGGAAACGGAGCATCAATCGAACACCCGACATGCCAAGATGGCAGATCCCACGGGCGCTCAAGACAACATCAAGTCAAAAAAAGACAATAGACACAAAATGAGGAAGTGTGCTAATTTGCGTCTAAACATAATCAACGCATTAAGGTTTTCAGATTAATCGAGAGCGTTAACGCGTTAACATGAACTTAAAAAATAAATAAAGATATAAATAGATATATATAAATATATATATAAATGGAAAGAGAGAGAGAGGGTGGGGAGAGGGAGAGGGTGGAGGGAAGAGAGGCATTACAAAGGTTCAAAATATTACAGTTCAGTGGAGGA
>JAOPJO010000043.1:5369168-5380042 GCA_027123675.1 Molva macrophthalma | reverse complement strand
TGGTTAGCACTAGCTACCGCTGACCTATTACACAACAAGTCATCCCTTAACAAGAATTCCTCTTAGATGTATTTTTGGCGGCTTGTCCAGGGGTTCATGCCCCACGCTGAAGTCCGGCGGACAGGAGGAACACAGGGAATCTTGTGTGAGCGTGTTTATCTACAGGGTTGATGGAAGTCCAGTGAGAGTCCAGTGGATTTGGATAAAAGACTTTCAGCAGCCCGCAGCAGAAAGGCGCTCTGTTCGTTCTTGCAGCACACTGCCTTCCATCACACATCATTATACAGCCCGATTATCAAACCAACTTAGATGCTGAACGAACGCAAGTGAATCGTGACTTGGGATTATTGATGGCATTTATGAACAACATAAACCCACGTGGCGCATCTATTCACTGAAGCAGTGTTTTCAGTCAACACTACTCAGTGCTCCCTCATGATATTTGTTGTTTATAGGTTTCACTCATCATTATCATGATAAAGGACACATAATGGCCTAAATTTATTATAAAATGATATTAATAAATAATAAGGGTACAATTATTATTTATTTATAAAGTGTTGTAGTTCTGGTCTTTGAAGGGACTTGTGTTGTCTTACTGTGGGTTAAGTCCTTCATCAGAGCACCACCACGGTATGAGGCTGGAGGGTCACGATCTGGGGGCATTGGTGAGAGCAGACTCATTGCTCAGTGTCTGAGGAAAACGGAGGAGGAATGAACAGGACCACCGTTTTGGGGATTAGATAAGAGCCACAGCTCTCACCAGGGGACCGCATGGTAAGGAGAGAAGATGATTACACCGCCTAGCGGCTCTTTTGGTATCGTGGGGAGTGAAATCAAAAAGGCAGTGAGAGAAAAACCTCTCCCCAATATGTTCAACAGTCGGAGCTGAGCCTTAGTACTACATTACGTCCAGCAAAATGTATAAAGTCATGTATAAAGTCGACCATCTTTAGTTGTATGGAAATAACCGACTGGGAATAAAGCAGAGGAATTTAAAAGGAGCAATGTGAAGAATTTAGTGGCATCTAGGGAAACAGACGTGGCGGAAATGGAATGTAATATTCATAAATATGTTTTAATTAGTGTATAATCCCATGAAAATAAGAATTGTGTTTTCGTTCCCTACAAATGAGCCCTGTATAGCTACATAGGGAGAGGGTCCACTTCCACGGAGACAGCCATGTTGCACCGCCATGTTTTTACAGTAGCCCAGAACAGCTGTAGAGAGGACGTGTTTATAATCATAATTGCAATCTTACTAGTAAGCTATGACCTATAGTTTTACAGGCTGAATACAATTTATGAATCGATCAAGGAACCTCATCCATTGACACTTGGCTCCTCGATGTTGTCGTTGACGATGTCATCATTTTGGAAGTGCTACTGGCCCCGTACAGGTCAGTACATCGTAGCTTCTCCTACGATGTTGACAGGGGAGAGGTGAGGGGAGAGGAATACTAAGTTGGCTGCAATCATCAACCTCGCCACTAGATGCCACTAAATCCTAAACACTGCTCCTTTAAGAGCACCAGTATTAGATTTTGTAATCAACAAAAAAAAAGTCAATCAGCGCCACGCAGGGGCCCTGCTCTTTTACAATTCATTCCTGTGTTCTGCTCCCAGCATACTAATCGGTCACGCTGCTGGACCCAACCACACCAGCTTCCCCACTGCTAAATACGCATTATCTTACTAGCCCTGGGTCATGATGTGTGCGTGTTCTGCGGTACACAGCCAGAAGAGAAGGCTAACGGGAGGGAGACTGCATGCACTTAACTGGACATTTATTAGTGGTCTTAATAAGTAAATCGCCCAGCAGCAGGGATGAATGCCAAAAAGGAGTGAATTTTTTAAAGAACATAGTCCTCCTTAGCTGGTGAGTGAGTGAAAGCATGAGTGACTCAGAGAAAGACTGTGTTGGGGAGACCCTGTGTCTCCTCAACACGTAGGTGAAGGTCGGTGCAGGTGGAGTCATTCATGCGCGGGTCGTCCTTCGTGGGGCAGTGAGCAGGTCCCTGCAAATGAGTGGGGGGGGGCGGGTCAGGCTGCCCTCCGTGAGAGAGCGAGAGAGAGAGCGCGATCCCCGAGGTCATAAATCAGAGAAAGGGCAGAATTTCACGCCTATCTGCAGCTCGGCAGGGGTGTTTACACTGGTGTAAGTGGCACTGAATAGACTGTCACAGATGTCCAGTGTCTTTCTTACACGCGCACGAATGCGCGCGCGCACACACACACGCCACTGATAAACTGGACTAAACTATTGCAACCATGCAAAAGTGTGGGTTGCAACATAAACATTAGCATAAGGGCTTCCCTTGAACCCGGCTGGTCAGTGAAGACATGAGGATCTGGGTCCATCTCTGAGCAAGGAGAATATATGATTTAAATGTTTTATTTACGATTGCCACTCGTAAAATAAAACTCCACAAATGCCCTCTTCAGTTCACAGTCACATAAACCCCAAAAAGGGAGGACAGGACTTCCAATTGTATTTTCTTCCGTCAGACAATAAATTATCAGCCACCAAATTCCTGCAGCTAAAACAAATATCATCAAGCGGGAACAAGGACGGACAGAGGGGTTCTGCTGTGCATCAGTGTGAAAGGCCGGCCCTCGCAGGACAACAAGGGTGCGGCTATCAATTTTAACACCATTTCCTGGAGGGCCTCAATGCAATCCGGAGCGCAGTAAAGAACACAAGCCAGATGTCTCGTGGGTAACTCATGGCGGCTGACACGAGCGTTCGTCAATTTCATTGAGACGGACACAAATAAGGCTTTAGACTTTTTAATTAGTTGAGCCACACACAGAAATAAACCCAGAGTGTTTTGTTGCTTTTGTTGACTGATGGTGTTCAAATAGGACACTGTACAAATGAACTATATAAAGTACTTTTGATTCACAGGCTTTTTAATGAGAAAGTTAGTTCTTCACAGTGGGGGAGGTGCACCCCAGGCCTACACATGGCTAAGGCCGTTCCTGTGTGTAAGAGGCTTATTTGGGTCCCTAGGTAAACAATAACAACCACACACTGGTCCACCAGTGACTCCATACAGGAGGGTCGGTTGTGTGGGACTGGCAGGGATCCCACTGTGCGGTGTACAGTTGACAGGAAACAAAGTCTTACCGTAGACACAGAGTGGCGAGAGATCTGCTGGACAAGCCCTCACTTCCTCAATGACTTAGAACAACAGCAGTTAAAGAAGCCCCCACTGCCTTACTGTTAACCTAATAAACCCAAGCTCAGCGCCGTTAGGGCTCGTAAACGCAGCAGACCGCCCACCCTTTACAAAATAAAATAAAAAGAAACATTCGACTTTTTTGTTTTCCAATACTTCATTAATGTGACCCCATACCATTTAAAAAACCTTCAATTGGGAACACTTTCAAAGTCTAAAACACCGTGAATTAACATATTGGATTATGTGCGAGGAACAATGAGTGCAAGCAAAGCCAAAATCAATGACGGAAGTCTGCATAATGTCTTCTAAAACAATGAATCAGTATTTGCTCCGTGGCTCGCCTGCTCTTCAAGAAAGTGATTCAGTCGGTGCCGTAGTGTTTTCCTCTGAGCAGACGGCTCCATCCATCCATCCAACCCCCCACCCCCCCACCCTCCCTCCCCAGTCTCTCCTCACTCCCGAGTCTATCTGCTGGGGACAGGACACCAGGACTCCTGCAAGGGAATACTGGCCTAATCCCAGGGAGAAACCCATCGGAGCCCTGCCATTTGCAGTCATAAGCAAACAAACAAACATGTCTCTCCTCTTCCCCACTCTGCATCACAAAGTGTCTCTGATCGGTTCCTGCTTACTGAGGTGGCCCATTTTCCACTCTTGTTTAAAGATTGAACCTCAAGAAGCATTATTTATTCTGTAGAGTTGCAAAATGGGAAATTCTGTCTTGAACTTCCCATGGTGATTTATGTATGGAAATCACCATCATAAATGAGCGTTCTTACTCACTCCGCTTAAAGGTCAATGTAAAATATGCTCCATAAAACGAGGGTGTATTGGATGGGACTGAGATGGATGAACTGAGACAGAACAGCTCCTGAGGTGAGCAAGTCTTGTGTATTACAGCTCCACACTCCCTGAGCTCTGCTGCCCGGCGGAGCGGGAGACCCAGCGAGGCCCCCGCAAGAGCCGGAGTCCTCGAGGGCCCTTTGGGGCTGAAAGACACGCTGAGGCTCAGGGGGAACCCTTATCCACAGACCCCCTCATCCACACTATCAGGTTAGCTCAGCGGGGGGGCTCGGGTGATAACGCTGCCCTGCCCTGATAACAGTAGCCCGGCTCTCAGCGATGATTTGGGTCCATGCTAATGCCGCTACTCGTTACAATACCGGCTACTGGTCTATCAGAGGACCGTCACCAGGCTGGTATCATCTGATCAGCAGCCAATCAACCGACCCCCCTGTTCCCACCCAGAGCTACCGTCTTACAGCCCACGCTGGAGATAGCGCAGGCTGCCGTCTACAGCGGCCAGTCTTCTCAGGGCATGGTGAAAGGACACTTGGTACGCGCAGTTAAACTACACAGGATGTTGCGTTCCTCCTCAGCCTTTGTGCTTTATGGAGACCCTACCATCATCATGGCCATAGTCCGAGATAAGATCTGAGAGGTTAATGGCCTGGAAAACATGGGGTGGCAAAACGGCTGTGCTCTGGTCCAGCTTTCACTCCCATGTGTGAGGTGAAAATGTGAGTTTCTTTGGAGGGTAAAACCACAGCAGACTCCTCCCAAAGTGATAATAAAACATACAAGAATAATCATAACAATTGGTGAACTATGAATGTGTTCCTCTGTTTCAAGAAACATTGATATCAGGTCATTAAGGATCGTTGCGTTTGAGAGGACAGTGATTTTGACTTGGTCTAGACTCCCGGGCTCCCTCACCTGGTTCCTCCGAAGAGAACGATGCGATCTCCCACCATGCAGCAGCACTGTCTCCTGCGTGGACACGGACCTTTCCCCCTGGGCTCCACCTTCTTCCAGGAGAAGCCCTCTGTGGTTCAAAGATAGAGACCCAGAATGAGAATTAAGAATGGAAATGACCTCTGAGACAAGACTGACATGACAAGACCATGCCTAGGTTTGCACTGGTCTTATTGTGGCGAGGGTTCTCAAACACCGCTGGTGGCTGTTGAGGCCTTTATATAAAATGCATAAAGTGATACTGACCTACACCCAGTGCTGTAGCTATACAACTCATAATTTAGCATTTTATGAACCTGTTCCCATTTGCCATTGAGCCTTCAGTTCATTGAGCATTGTTTTAAAATGACCTCTAAAGAACACCGGACCCAAGGATAGGGTGACAGATTGTTTTTGTGTAAATGAACCAACCCCCTCTCTTCTCCTTCAGCTGGCGCATGAGAGAGGACACGCACGGCCCTCACAAGTTCCATTACGGCTGAAGCAAGGCACTCCACACTCAGCCTCCATGGCATCATTTCATCGCTATGGAAACAGTCAGTGTGGTTTGGGACGGGAACACTGCGAGAGGGTTGCCTCCATCTGGTGGACAGCTTTTAATGTGCCGACAGCACTGGTCAAATGCATGTGTCAGGTATGCATTACAGCCGTTTGAAATATGGTTTTTCATTATAAAAGCTAAGCTTTAAGCTTAAAATGTGAGCATGGGTGCACACTGCACAACTAGGGCCACTAAACGCCTGGTGTAGTGTGGTATTAATGCCAAGCTCTTTTTAACCAGACAGGCACAAATGCCCCAATATATTGCACTGCAGCCCAGCGTGGAACAGCTGGCTCAAGGGTTCTCATTACTGGAGCCAGCATCAAAGAATTTGGTCACAACCAGTCCACAGGCCTCCACATTTAAAGAAAAGGAACTAAGTTTAACAAAACAGTGGGGGCGTTCCTCAAAGCACAAAACTGTACATTCAGTTTTGTATCATAGCAACAAAAATGAATAGGGTCGTTTTATACGTTTCACTTATCGCTGGCGCAGGTGGTTGAGCTGCTTGCAAATATGCTCCAGGCATCAGCCTAGCATAATAACTAATAATGAAGAATTATAGGATTTGAGCGCAGTGTATTTTTTTCTTATCCCCTTACCAAACAGTTTGACCTTAAGCAATGTTTTTTTTTTATCTTCCAAATAAAAGTTATACATTTTGATTTTAAAAATATGTGGCTGACACAAGTAATCCCACGCCAAGGGATTTGTTCAACTCAATACTGCCAAGAATGGAGCCTCGGAAACAGAAACACATCCAGAGCCCTCTGGCAACACAGGACATCTGCATTCCTTACTCTGCATAACTTAAACAAACTAACAAAAAACAACAACAGAAACACAGGGAGCAGCCAGCCCATCTTATGAGAATGACAGTGATGAAAAATGTAGGAGGGGGGGTGATGCCACTCTCCAGAAGCGGGAGGGTGGAAACTGGGTCAAGCCAGTACCAGCACCGGCAGGCTGGGGCGTATCTCTGCACAGAGTCATCACAAACTCAGGCAGAGTGAGAGAACAGGGAAGGTGGGCGTCTGCTGCGCAGATCTCATGTAATTGCCATAAGGGAGGACCAGATTAGCGGCAGCAACGGCGGCGAGAGGTGGCTTGAAAACCATGGCCGCGTGGAACAATCTGACGTGCTCCGTGAACAGTGAGTCACCTGGATTGAACTTCCAGAGGTCGCTGAAGTGACGGTCGAGCCGTGCGTTGTAGCCCCCGAATATGAACAGCTCTCCGTTGTAGGAAACTTTAAAGAAAACACAGGAATGGAAAGAAATTAGCTCTGTGTCTTTGTAGGCTTTGTACCACCTGGCTTTGGAGAGTTCACAAAAGAAAGGAGGTGTTGGAGAACATTATGAGGCTGGGTTTCAAGGTAGAGATGTCGACAATAAAATTGAATGAGAAAGAAGAATGAGTCACTTCATCAGATGCTACATAGAAGATGCCAAGAAGTCTGAAAGGGTGTACGTGTGTTAGTGTGTGTGTGTGTGTGTGTGTGTGTGTGTGTCTTACAATTTGTGTGTGTGTTACAATTTGTGTGTGTGTGTTACAATTTGTGTGTGTTACAATTTGTGTGTGTGTGTGTTACAATTTGTGTGTGTGTGTGTGTTACAATTTGTGTGTGTGTGTGTTACAATTTGTGTGTGTGTGTGTGTGTTACAATTTGTGTGTGTGTGTGTGTTACAATTTTTGTGTGTGTGTGTTACAATTTGTGTGTGTGTGTTACAATTTGTGTGTGTGTGTGTGTATGTGTTAGTTTGTGTGTGTGTGTCCCTTTGTGTGAGTGTCCTTGTGTGTGTGTGTCCCTCTCCCTTACATGCTGAATGACTTCTGCGTCCTTCAGGCAAGGGCTGTGCAGAAGGGCTGCTCAGCCAGCAGTTGGTCTCAGTGTCAAACACTTTGATCTTGTTGCAGTAGATTTCGTTGTTGGAGTGAAAGGGGCCAAAGCGGTCTGCCCGCCCCCCAAATACAAACATCTTTGTTCCGATGATGGTGGCCGAATGGAAGTCTCTCCAGCGTGCTGGAGCACCCTGCAGGGAACACAGGCACAACGATAGATACGCAGTGCCCTCTGGTGGATCACATGTGTAACTACAAGGGCATTGTCAAAGATGGGTATGTTCCTTACGACCCATTTTCCGGACGTTTTGTGACCAGTCAACTAGTCCAACAAAAAGAAAAAGAGTTGGCAGTTGCTAGCTTTGGAAGTTTAAATCGAAATAATCGACCTACATAAATATTAGTCTGGGAAGAGACGTGTTAACAATGAACATGGTTCAATTTGTTTCCCCTTCTGATTTATTTGATCAATCCGCTCTGGATACCGAGGGCAAGTGAGCCTCCCTTCGCTCAAACTCGGTAAAGAAAGTTAAGACATAAGTCAATAAAACCCGGCGGATTGCGGTTTCTTTACTGCGAGACGGACTGAATTCATTGACATTTCGGTGATGCCCCTCTGGAGCGAATGGAAAAAGTGATCCCAACGCCGCCGTGTATGCACAGCTTCACAGTTCAGTCCTTCAGCGGGAACACCTGATCGTTCACACCTCCATGGTTATCATCATATCTAGGCCTAATTATAACAAGGCATGATTGGCTGCTGGTCAGATGATATCTGCCAGGTGACGGTCCTCTGATAGACTAGTAGCCGTTAGCGTAACAAGTTTGTTAGCGCCGTTACTGGGCCGCTGTTTAGAATTGCAAACCAGATTAAATTAAATTATTAGACTGATGATTCTATGTTTTGGAAAACGACACATTCTTCATTCTTATATGATAATTTATATCAATAGTGCACGGTGCGCTACATATCTCATATCAAGAGAAGAAAAAAAGCATTTAACTGACTAGTATTTGTGGTGCCTACTAGCACCTAGTTTACGATTACGTGGTTCAAATAGAAAGCAATACAAGATGAACCTTCCTGGATACAAACTGCTCTAGGGTTCCTACTCAAACAACACATTTAGCCCACTCTGTGAATAGCAGTCTAGTGAAAAAGTGGTTTAACACATGAGAGCCAATGGCATTTTTTGAATGCAACTGGTATTTAGCCATGGAACAGCCCTTTCACGTGCCTTCAAATCCAGCCAGAACGTGTTGCCAAATCCTCTTTGGATAACGAGTAAGGGCTCTTTAACTTCAGTAATACTGTGATAGGAAATATACCTTTGATCTTACATCTAGATAAGATTGTGTGACTTGGAGAAAACAATAAAGTATGAGTATTGTTCTACATTGAAAGGGTTTCCATTTTTCCGTAATGTGTTATATGATATTCCAAATCAATGCTGCAACGTGATCGTTTTTTGTTTTTTTTAAAGAGCACAGAGGGAGACATTGTTTTGCATGGGAAATCTGAATCCACAACCACATATAAACAACCTAATAATACTACTTGTGTTCGTCGGCCAGACCGAGAGCCCAAGCTTTCTAGAGCCAGATTACAGTAATCTGCTCGACGAAAACATTTTATCCCATCCAAACTAAAGCCGGGCGGGAAGAATGAACGGTGGAGGGGACCATACATCCTATGTATTTATTTGACTAATCATCATGTGATCATTCATCACTTTACCTAAAAGGGGAGGGTACATAATCCCCGGCTGGACTTTGGGTTCTTGGCCATCTCCCAGATAGCTGCATTACTGCGAAGTGCCTCCAGCCACGTGGTGTGACCACTGGCCCCGTCTGTAGCGGTGAATCCGCTGCCCGTGGCAGGAGGATTCCCAACACCGCTGCTGATTGATGGGAACCTGACACGCTGCACTTCCCTCCTAGCAATGATTGTTGTTGTGTTGTTTGAGCAGATATTTAGGAACATCAGTGTCCCCGGGCTAAGGTTAACGCAGAGTGGCTCCACTTCACTATCACAAGTGACTTTGACATCATCAGATCCGCAGCCTGCTGTAGGCATCCCAGAGTGGGACGCATAACCCCTGCTCCTGGACGACATGTATCTGAATTCACTGCATATTGCATTGGGTTAAAAAAATCTGCTAAATAACTACATCATTAACCCCAACTACAACCGTGTGGGTAACTCACTCTGGCGTTGATTAAGGTCCAGACCATGGACGTGGTGTCCAGCTTGTGGATGTCATTGGAGAAGCAGTCCGCCTAGGGAAACAAGAAGAGTGGAGCTCTTAAACTAAATATTTCAAGACTGTGAGGGGGTGGTGTAGAGAGAAATAAGGCAGATACTGACCAGCTGCTCGTATCCTCCAAATATATACATGGCCTTCCCCAGGATGCATGCAGAGTGGCCGTCTCTCGCCCCTGGAACAGTCCCTGAAATTTTGGGTGTGAACCATCTGTGGGTGTCTGTGGACCACAGATTCGTTACGTGAGTAGAGAGGCATCTTGCAGTTTAACCAGATGTGTCCTTGAAGTCATAAAAAAAGCAGTAATCTTTATTGGTGTCAAACGGAAAGCGGCACCACATTTCAAAAACCTGTGGTAGAACCGACTACGGTGGAAAACACCTGCGTCCTCTGTCCCATTTCAAACAACAACCACAACACCAAGCAGGTGTTTGGGACAGTTGGCGCAGACGCCGCACACACCAAAGGATAACAAGGTGCAGGTACGTGTACTTACTGACATCAAATGCATAGAGCACATTGCAGGCTCCCTCTGTGTCATTCCGCCCCCCCCAGATGTAGATGATGTCTTCCAACAGCACAGCTGTGTGACCGTAGCGCATGTAGGGTACTTCACGTGCATGCTCTCCCCCTGCTGTCCTCACTGGGGGCAACTTCATCCAGCGCAGAGACACTGTGCGTTCACAGAGTCGAGGACAAGAGATGTACATCAATACAGCTTTCTAAACACATGAACTACACTGGCCACCAAGCCAGCCCTCGTAGACACCACCGTTTTCTAATGTTACAGCCGATGTACAAGGTTGCTTTCATTAGTTAAAAAGTATTTTCTGCGTCATGTCTTTCTGACTTTCTGAAAGCAATACCTCAATTGCTAAAGTATACAATTCTCTTTTGTTCTGGAAAGAATAACATTGAAGGGGTGGGGCAGTGGACCCAGGTAGTTAACAGGAGTCTCTTGCACAAGGCCTCACAAAGCAAGCACAAACTGACAGTTAAGTGAAACAGGTTCATCCAGTTAAATAAACTGAAGCATTTAGATAAGACGCAGTTTTGTTAGCAACTTCTTTACTTCCAAGTTGTGTTTTACAGGTAAATCTAATGCATGCTGAGAGGTCTTGCCTGGGTGCATGCCACCCTGTATTAGACCAGTGTTGCACCAAACTAATGAAGTAACATATATTTAGTGTGGTTGCAAAGCAAGCCACATTATTGTAATCATGTTTCTTTTTATTATTATTCTTCCGCCTGATTTTCGGTAATTATCTCCTCCTACAGTGTTGCAGG
>JAOPJO010000043.1:5355502-5369068 GCA_027123675.1 Molva macrophthalma | reverse complement strand
CCACTCCAAACCTGAACACCTGGGAGTTGTCAAATTAAATTAGCATATGTAGACCGGAAGTACGGAGGTCTCCAAAAGGTTTTGTCCTGCTATGACCACAGGGGGCGCTATAACTAATAGTAAAACCTATACGGCTGTGAGCCGCGCCCCGTTTTACAAAAAATCTGAAACTTGGTATTCAGGCCTTATTTGACATGCTGAATCTTTTTCAAATTGGGAACCATAAGGTCCGTCAGGATAGATTTTGCTGTACCTTGAAAGTTTGGAAAACCTTGAAAAAAATCGTGAAACCTGACCCGTAAGCCCAAATTAACCGCAATTTGGAACACACTCATTAGTACTGCCCGACCTTACAGTATTATTGTTTTGATTTGATTAAAAATGTCTTAGTTATGGACGATTTATGAAAAAATACGATTATGCAAATGAGCCGCCATTGTTCAACAAATCACAAGTCCGCTTCAGAGAACCCCAGAGGCCTAAAATTTGGTGTGCCCATCAAGAACCACCCCCTTAGGTAATTTGGAAAGTTTTGTTAGCTACCAAAATGGCGTCACAGGGTCAATTTCAAATTACCACTGTTGCAGGTGCTCAGCATGCTATTTTTTATAATGGAAGTCAATGGGGAAAAAACGCTGACTTCAACCATTCCGAAGGCAAACAACTCAGGGTTTTCAAAGTTGGTACACGTATAGAAATCGCGCATAAGCAGGCCTCCGAAAAGCAAAGGACCTCTTCGGCGACAGGGGGCGCCATAACTTGTGCTCAAACAAAAACGATCAGCCACATTGTTCGATCAATCGCAAGTGCGCTTCACAGCGGGGGACTTGGAACTCGGCGTGCTCGCTCGTCAGCCTCGCCGGCATTAGCATGTCAACATGCTCGTGGAATATTGCGCACACGACAAGTTGGCTCACGCAACCATGCGGGTTTTCTTTAGAAATGTTTTAAATATTGTTATTAAAATGTTACTCTTTCTGTAAAGAAAAAAAAGAACAAAAGAAATGCAAAGCGATTCTTAAAAGATAAACAGAAAAAGCGATGTACGCACAACATTAAGTGAGAAGACTCCATTTCCATTTCAATAAATTATGAAGGAAGGTAGCGGGTAGGTTTGAGTTAGTTGGAGAAAGTTGAAAAAAAACAAAGTTCATGAAATGAATCTACCATGTCAGTAGGGTCCCCAACACCTGCTAAATAGTGTTACATTATGCAAGGCTGAGGGCGCATGTGGGGAGGCGTAGGGGGTTAATAGGAAACTAATAAATACCCGCCATTTCAGAGAAAAAGAGCAGACGGCAAGACTTTCTTTTAATATATTTACTTAGAAAACAAAGTAATGAAAAAAAACATGACCACTGGGGATCAATAAATATCCTAACGCATCACCCTACTCCCTATATAGTTAAACAGCTATGTAGTGTAAATGCACTACAGTGAGATCTAACTATACATCTATATATAGATCTATACCATTATATAAGGCTGTAATACATAATACATAAGGCTACGCAGTTCAATACTGAAATGAGATTCAAGATAATACTGTATGATTTGAATTGAGTACGTGGAATACTTCCACCCTCGCGGCTGCATGGACCATACAAGGAGCTTAGATCCACTCACCAGAGTTGAACACATGCACGTCTATCTGCCTCAGAGTCTCGTAGTCCTCCCCGGAACAGTAGCCCCCGAAGGAGTACACCTTGTGCCCGACCGCCACGGCGGCATGGTTGACTCTCCGCGGCCCTCCTTCCAGGTGCACCGTCCAGCGCAACATCACCAGGAGCAAGCACCTCCGTGCCCCGAAAACTCCCTTAGACCATCACTGTCTGGCCTGCCCCGGGCTCCATCGAGACACAGACTCTGTCGAGACCCTGGGTGCACAAATCACAGTGGAGGAAGCTGTAAGTGAAAGGCTGGCTCTGTGTGTGGGAGAACCGTGGACTGATGCCAGGGAAAGGGAGATTAGGTGGGATGCCAAAGGGCACCGTTTTGTTCTCTGGGGGTATGACTGACTGAGCTCTGCTGCTGCTGACAGCCCCTTGTACTATCTGAGCAAGGAGAGTATTTTAAGAGGTGATTAGAACGACACCTATCACTCAGCTCTGTCTTCTGTCTTTGCTTCTGCTTTATCCCCTCCCCCCTTGCGTTACAAACGCCCTATATTTAGAAAGTCAAAAAACATGAACCCTCCCCGTAAATACTACATGGAAATGTTTCGGCTATCTTCCATCAACCTGATTTACCAATTATGTGCGACTCGAGGGGAAACTTTTGTACCGTCTGTACAAAATGTGTACAGACAGTTTAGTGTTGATGCTCGTTCTGCTGAGCACCAGATCACACTGAACCAACGTCACCATTACCCTGACCTCTAACCTTCAGTTTGCTATTCAATATAGACCCTCAGGAGGACTACTAAACGCCCTGTCTATTTCCAGACAGCAGCACATCTCTGAGGACGTAGTCATGCAGAACATAACTAACCGTCCAGTGTACGACGGAGTTCCTGAGTTGATTCAACTCGTAACACAAGCACTAACATGTGGGTTAAGATGGGTTGTCCATGCATGTAATCTGTGTTAACCTCCTAGGCAAGTGATGTCTGGGTCCTCATGTTTGGACACCGCTGCTGTCTGGTTGATGAAAACAAAGTCAACTAAATGACATGGTAACGTAGAGTAGAGTAGCCCTGTGCAACACGCTCCTCGGGCACGTTCACATTATTATGATTGTCTCTTAATATATCGAGCAACACATTGACAAACAACGTGCAAACATGATATATCATGACTCCGACTAGGAACACCAATATATTACAACACTGAAAAAACCGTCCAGGACATAGCATAGTGGTGTGTTTAAAACGTGGAGCTGGGGACTTCGCCACATCAACTTTCCTCAATGAGAAGGTGTCGCTAGCACAGGCTAACGTCAATAGCTGGCTAGTCTCCACTAGCTTAGCTCACATTCAGTAAACACAAGCGACTGGCACGGTAACTCATATCCCTCAAACGTGCTCTAGCGCTATGCAATTATCTCCAGGTGAGTGACAAAGCACCGTAACAATAAAAATACATTACCATAAGATATAGTCAGCGTCGCAGTGGATTGAAGCCAGTGTTAGCTAAACAGAAGCGATGCCGTGCCAGTCCTTGCCTGGCCCTGTTGACGTACCGGGGGGAACGCCCACAACGAACGCGTTCGCTGATTGGCTGCACGCCCGCGTTGCAAAATATCAACTGCAGATTTCGAATAGCTATCATTAATTATAACTTTTCAATAACAATGAAGTTTCATAAGTGATTTGTAATAAACTCGTTCGATATCGATATTGTAGAACAAATCTGTTTTTTTTATGTATTAAGCAAGATGGGAGCTACCGATTCGGTTGATGTGATCAAAATGCAGCAAATGCTAAAAATCCGAAGGTTTAGACCTGACGGAAGGTGTTTCCCCCTCTTGTTTACTGCGCGCTGTCAGCCACGTGGGCAAGAGAGTTTCACCTTTATAAAGACAACGCCACTCCCTACCTTCAACATTCGCCAGTCGGTGCAAAACGCTATGAACAGCGGTAGAGGGCAGTGTGCTATACATTTTTGGATTCACCATCATCACAATGAGCACTTTCTGATGCCGAACCACCACCGCTTGTTTCATCCTGCTTCCAAAGTAGGAACACTTTTTACTACGCACTCACAGATTCACAGATGGATAATTATACTTACCCTATTTAAGATATAAAGAGAGCTACATTCACCCAGGGCCCAGAAAGTGGGTACTCATCACAAGGCTGCAATGATTCTATGGCAAAACCTAACACTAAGTGTAAACAAATTTTTGTTTTCTTTGCTGTGTTCTCTCGTTTCCTTTGCTCTTGTCTTTCGTTATTTTTACGCATTTTCATGATGCAGTATGGCATCTGCATGATCATTGAGTTTTTTCTTTTTTTGGCCTTAATTTTATTCGATTTTCTAATTTACTACACTGCCACACTAACAGGATCTTCTGGTGGTACATTTTCCTACACCGCAATAAAAAAACATTTTATTGACTCATGATGTAGTTTACAGCTCTTGTAAACACACCTTCTTGATGCCTCCCTTTGGGGAACGTAAGAGGGAATTCAGAACGCACCAGAGGAGTTACATATCCAAGCTGGTCAGGGAATCATTCCCACCCACAGCACTTGGAAAATGTTAAAGATATTTTAATATTGGTGGGATCAAGTACAGGCGTACAAGTATACTTAAACCAATTTCGTTTTTTGGGGTGTTTTTTTTTATCAGAGTTCATGAATTCCCTGACCTGTCTTAGTCTACTGCTTACGTCCTACCGTTGTTATATAACGCATCATGCATTTTGACGGCTTCCATAAGCTTTAAATTACAAAAGGGGGCGTGGCAGGGGGGGAATTGAGAATGATCAACTAGCTCGGAAATTTGAGTGTAGAAGCAGAGAGCACAGTAAATGGATTAGGTCCTATGGTCCGTGGACACATTACAGCTGCCCAGGATATGCCTGTAAGGCTCTTCAGGTCTGGTCAACTAAGAGGCTCGCTCTGATTGATTCATTGTGTGTGTGTGTAGGCATTCCGCTCACATGCCAGCTGCAGGTCATGCACAATGGGGAGATTGTGTTTGCGGCTGCCCAAAACGACAGCTGTGCCGCAATGGCTGCCCATTGGCCAACACTGGTACAGCACATAGATCACAGCGACCACAGAAGTGCTCATTTTGAAAATGAAGATGGACAGTAGGAATACTATACAGCAATAAAGTCAAGCACAAAGTTTTGAAGATCAAAAAATACTAAAGTTGTTGGCACTGCAAAAATGTTGCATGAAGGAACGAGCGAAAGAGCTTCTATGTTTGCTTTGGATAGTTTAGGAGTAGTGTTACATAATATTTATAATGCACCCCACTCTTTTTAGAACAGTTGATGAATACTTATTACCTGGATTTGTATCACTGAAAAAATGAAGAACAAAGGCTACAAACATACTATAGGCCAAGGACACTACACAAGATGGCCATTATCTATTTACAATGGACTCTGCAACATGTTTTTATGTTCATGTTTAAATGAATGGATCACATTCACTATCTTGTTTACCAAACAATTATGATTAGCATAAATAGTATATAGTGTGATAAGGTCTCTCTGTAACTTTTCCTATATAAATAGAAAGGTCCTGGAAGAAGAAGAGGCTTTCAAGCTTTCTAGAAATAACTGAGAGATTTACACCATCCCAAATGTACTTTCAACTAAAGTCATCAATATTATGAACACAATAAAAGTCTCCCTGTCTGCGGGACGAGAAAGCTAATACCAGCCTAGGGGAAGTCTAAGTCTAAGTCTCTCTTAGGCTTGGAAAACAACACCGTCATCTCACCCCACCTGTTAGCCCACGCACACATTGCACGGCCTGGCCTCCTACGCCCGCTGGGCGACGTTTTGACACATTAGCAGAGCAGAGTGTTTTCTCAAACTTTACGGCCCAGCGACATGTGGTGTCTGTCTGTTGTTACGTGTGACAGAGGGAACAGGAGTTACCCAACTGCGGCATTACTGGGGCAAGTCGAAAAACAACTGCAAGAACCAACTGTTGTTGTGTATTTCGGGGTAGGCCCCAGTGATGGAAGAGCTTTGCAATGCTTTGCGGCAAAGCAAAAATACAGGCCCTACGTTGGAATGGCACATTTGGTTAACCTTTCCCTTCCCCATTGCATATAAAACCTCTAAGTGTTGTTATAATGGACAGTAAAATGAACCCAGAGGCAAAATAAACCAATAAATATATAGGGAGCATTTTTGCTTCATGTATTATTTTCTCTTTTGAGCGTAATTCCTTCGCCCATGTTGATGATTTCATCATTACATTTTAGACAAGGATTTTAGTCTCAAACTATAGCCCTACTATTCTCCAAGTCTGTATACTCGCCCTGACATGCTTGATTACTTAATGGTACCAACCTTTATATTACTATATGGTTTTTATGTAGAATCTTGGCTTTAACTGCCTATTTCCATTATGCAGCCCCACAGTGAGGTACAGAAGTAGTAGCACTTCGGCAAACCTGCCCCCAGTTACATTGTACCTGTGTCTGGTAATCAAACCGTAATATAACTCTAGGTTTTGTATGTTCTCACTGTCAAAATGCCAATTCCTACAAAATAGTTCAACGTTTAAACAAAGTAAAGGTTAGTACAGACAGGAGATATTCCCTGGATGATCAAAACTTTAATTCAACTTCCGCTGAATTAGGTCAACAGTATTAAACAGTCCAGGATGATGTCATAGAACATGATCTAACTCTGTGGCAAGTTAACTGAATCATACATTTTTTCCTTTAATTTGCTGCTATTAAATGAACAGAGCCTCTCTCTTAGAGTTTCTCGAGGAAGAGGATTTGGCCTTGGGTTGATTTACACACACACACACAGCAATTTAGGTTTTGATTTGTACCAAAAACAGCCCTGTTACCACTGATGGTCTTCAACTCCCAGATGGGAGACTGAATGTTAAAGGGACATTGTAATTTAATGACTACTGTTATAAAGTGTATATGAAGTTCTGAATGTAATTCAGCATATGACAACACAAAACACATTCAATCAGGGGATCAATCTTTTCATACACAAAAGATTGTTTGACTTTCACCTCTACAAATAACCAAATAGATTACGTAACGAACTCCAACCTGTTTCATCTAATATCCATAGGAACAGGTTCACTGTGTCATTACAGTGAACGCAGTCAGGCCTGTATAACTACTGACATCACCAACCTCTCTCTAGTTTCTGTATACGAGCCTATATTTCCCACAATATATTACTTGGACTGACAGTCCCTGTCCCTTATAGCTCAAGTCCAGACACGGACATTTTGCTACCATATTGATGTCGTCATTCCAAACAGGCTTCCTTCACTCTAGAATAATGAAGCACATTTCACGTGTTGTGCAACATGTTAAGACTGCAAGCACCGCAGTGTGGGCTACACTCATTTGGATCGTACGGGCCTCCCTGGATTGACTGCAACAGAGGAGACAACTGGCGTCACATCATCATCTGAACCACTTTAATTATGCAGCTCACTTTCTATTTTCTGCCCTAAGGGCGCCCCACCTCGTCCTTTCCTCTTCAAACATTCAAGACAGTTGCTGAACAGACTGGAGGGGCGGAAAATCTCCCACCTGTCCCATTTAGACTCAACTGTTATCCCCTATGCAGTCTGGAGAGACGTAGGCCTCCCGTCCTCCTCCTCCTCCTCCTCCCCCTCCTCCTCCCCCTCCCTCCATCAAAGGCACAATCTTGTAACGTCATCCAAATGGTGTTCATGGTAAACTCTATTTGTTCTTTTAAGAGTTGTCTGTCCTGGCATGCTGCTGAAGACACATCAGAGCCCTGTTGATGATTTATGGTTCGATACCTTTTAATAGTGATTATTTAATTACCCTTGAATTACTCCTACCCGAGTAGGCTTTGTGGACACAACTGTAACGGAGTAATTTGTGGGTGCTTTCTCTTGTGATGAGATGTGCTCAATTAATTAGGATAATAAAAAAGAAACGTTTTAATGACTTATATAATTCACTCTACCTTTATAATAATACAACAAATATATTGGAAATCCATTTTTGCTCTTTTTGTTCAAACACGGAATCACATAGAAACATGAAGTCTTGTTCAAAATGGATTTCCCAGGTAAAGTATCAACTTAGTATAACTGTAGTATAACTGTAAATGTCTCATCATATTCCATATCCCAGTGATCTGGAAGTATTTTCCTGATTGGTGTTAGTACTGAGATCATCTCTACACATGGAAGCAAACCTGGATACGAGTAGAGAACACATCACTCAGGGACATTTAGTCGCCAACTTTTAATGTGAAACAACATACCACTGCCTTTTATGTAAAAGAAAAGAACATTAGATTTTGTCTTTCCCTACTTTGTTTGACGTATGACAAAAGAAAATCTTTTTTTATTTTATTATATACGACGGAGAACTCTACCAACTGAATAAAATAATGAATCAAATACATTTACGATATCAATCTTCCAGAATAAAGGTCTTACATTCTTAAGAAAGTTATTAAAAAATGTACAATTCATAATCTTATTCATTTAAAAATACCTCAAAAAGGTTAAGGCGTTCATTTCCTTTGGCCTGCTTTTTCTCTTCAAAATAAAACAAGTGAATACCTCACTATGAACCAATTCACTCAGCAACACTGAGTGAACGGAGAGACGGGTGAAGAGCTTAACGTGGAGCAACAACGCCGCTGCACCGGCTGTAGAACACGGCCGCTTCCTGCATGTGAGAAATAAATCACAGACCCTCAAAGCAGCAGAGCAGTAAAAATACAAATAAAAGGCCAGTGAGACCGGGGTTGGACACAAGAATGGGTCTAGGGGTCAGATGTTAAACCGGCCTCTCAAGGTGATTGATACTTTAAGAGAGGACAGAAATAAGGCATTCCTGTTTTTTTCAACCTTTGATAGGTGGAAATTGTTTCCTGCTGCTGGAACGCATTTACCATGTGAAGTGGTGATGTCACATGATGGAGTGACCTCATCCACACATAAGGCCTGATTGCCACCTGAGGCTGACTTGTGATTGCTCTCACCGCGGTCCTCATTGTACACAGAGAGCCTTTATAGTACAGTATGGTTACGATGGGATTTTTCCACAGTGGAGGTCAAAGCAGTTTCAAAGCAGAGGAAATAGTGATGAATGAACTCAATGCAGTGCAATCTTGGCTTTATTGCTCTCGATTTAATCCGTGCATTGTTACGTTTATTCAACTTCAGAGTGTTCAGGTCGTGTGTTAATTGATACGGTTTGGATTGAAGGTTTTTAGAAATAAGAATACACTTTTTAATTGCTTTTCTACCTCAATCTAAAAGCAGCAGTTGGACTTGTGACTACGGATTATATTAAAAAAAAAAACGTAATTTCAGGAACAATCCCTACCCTCTTTGGAAAAACATCATAGCAATGTATCATTTGTCTCTTTGTCTAATGACTAACTTCGGTCAATTATTGCTGCTTGCCTGATCTTGTCCTGTTTGTCTTTTATTTTTGCATCTCAAACATTGACTGTCTGACAGGTTGTTTTATAGTCGATGAAGTCATGCAAAATTGGCTGGGGCTCTTTGTGGTTCAGCGATAAGACACTGGATCTCTGAACCGTGCAGGACTCCATCCATGCCACCATGTGAGTGTGTGAACACGTCAACAGAGAAGCATGCACTTTTATTAGGTCTATTAACCTAAGATGAGTCTCACCTCAGAGCCTCGGGGTCCACACAATACCAAGTCATTGATAAAAGCGTGATAAATATGATGCTGACAAGTTCTCCGAGATGCAAAGGAGCTTTGGGTAATACAATGAGCGCCGTTAAGGAGCGGGATGTATGCTTAATTTACGCCAACAGATTTCAAATGCATTCCTGTGGGTGAATCTACAAACATAACGGATGGTTGATGTATACATTTTTTTGATGTCAAGCCACAAATCATTTATTTGGTCATGTATTATATCAGTGAGAGAATCACGACTAAGTTATTAAGTGAATTTGGGAATTCTGAATCATTGGTGCAAATTATATGGAAATTGATGTTGGACAAATTTCCCTTTTACTAGTGTTTCACTGATTCTTATAGAGCATAACAAAACAACCCTCTCCATACCACTTAAGCCTATGTTGTCATGTTTTCTGTTTACAGGTATTACACAAAAATAACATTTTAAGATGCCTGTATCTGTTTTATACAATTCAACAAGTTTCATCTTCGAGACCATAACCATGTAAATGGATGCATTTTTGAAACAGTAAAAAAAAGTAACCTAATACAAACGAAACATTCTTTCAGTATGACACCCTTCGCATCTGTCATCTTACAGGGCTCAAAATGTTTTCTTATCTGTTGTCGAAACCTGCAGTGAAACTTGACCAGCAAGACATTTCCGTGACAGGTACAAGGTGTAGGCTATGTATACAAAAAACCCCTCGACCACTCTACCCCCCCTCTCCCCTATCTTTTCCACCTCAGCTATCACTCTCTTTTCACGCGGGCAAGATGACTTCATACCCCTTAACCCCCCAAACACACACACTCACACAAGACTCTCCGCATCGTACTAACTGACATGACAAAAAACCCAACACCCCGCCATGGCTATCCAGCAAGGCAGCGTGCACCAAACAGTCCTTGCTCTCAAAGAAAGCACCCGGTTTCAGTTATCATGTTGGGAGGCGGTGATTTCATTATTCACCAGGCCAGCGCACCGGCTATCTGTGCCAGCCATCTTCAAAGATTCACAAAATAAAAGAAGGATGACATACGTACAGGTTTAGGGGTTGAGCTCAAGGTCGTAAATGACATCATCATTCTTAAGGGATGCGGGCAGCTGGGGTGAATGTGTGGGGATGATGCAGGGCCTTGGTGGAGGGTGGTACTGGCTCGCGCTCTCCCTCTCTCTCTCTCTCTCTCTCTCTCTCTCGGGGGTCAAACAACATCAGGAAGGTGTTACGGTAGCTTAATCCGCCTTGCATGGCAGTGGGGCAACACACCTGGTTCGAATCGATTCGCACGGCAAATAAGCCTCTCTTTTCTAAATGTTTAAGCAGTGCGCGACTGAAGACAAAAAACAGGGGCTCTCGTGGCCCGCGGGGATTAGGCTGTCCTTTAGGGGCTGCGTCACAACGTCGTTCCGTGTCTTACCTCAAGGAACTAAGTGTTATGCTAGGTTCAATAAACCGTCACATAATTAGGGCATCGGTAAGGCTAAGAAATCTTGGCGAAAATGTCCAGTCACTCGAGAAATACTGCTGAGATGATAAGGAAATTCTAAATAGTTTACTCATTACGAATAGTTCAGTGGCGTGCAAGTCGAAGCAGCTGCACAACGGGCGCTCCGCTGTATGCTATTGAATATAAATACTGCCTAACATTTTTGACAGGGTGTTATACATTACACAAATTGTGACTTTTACGTCATATGAGTTATGTGTGTTTTACTTCGAATTTGCACAAGTAATACACAAAAATGCTAACTTTTCATCGTTTTGGCGTAACAAAATGGTTACAGTACAAAATATTGTTACAAATTACGTCTGCACTGTCAAAATAGCAGACATCCAGAAGACTTTACACTTAGAACTTTTTAAGCTCGTCCAACAGAAAGGGAGATAGTGGAGATGGATGGCTGGCCAAATCCCTTTGAGCTCCCCCCCCACCCCCAAACCCCCTCCCCAACACCCCACTCCCCCCTCTGCCTTTAACACAAGCCATGCCTGAGTCAAATTTATCCCGCATTTCCACCTGCAACGAATGAAATCCCTGTCTTACATGACTTCATCGTCAGCCATGTTGATGGAATAGCCAAGTGGATCAGCGCTGGGATGCTGCATTCTGCCTCCAAACTGTTGGTAGTTATTTCTACTTCAAGCACTACAATGACCATAAACCTCTGGTGCTGCGTTGACTCACAGTCCACTTGTGAACTCGCACATTTATTTCATGGTTATTTTTCTGATGTTAAACGTTGCTTTTGTCATCGCACAGAGGACAAACACTACTGTACGACATGTTTTAAGTCAGAGAACTGTTTCCGCTTAACTCTATGGGGCTCGTCAGAGAGGCCCATGTAAAGGGAATGTAGTTCAGAGTGCATCATGGGATTTTCTGTAGGCGTTACTCCACCTTATTGAGAGGACTCATGACAGTTGTAGTACTGTAAAATCCTAAATCAACGTAACTATAAGGTAACATATGCTAATTAAAACAGCTTTTCGCCAAAGAAATGCTGTGGCAGTTTCAAACACAACATTGTCTCCCCATAACAACAAATCATTTCACGATTCATTTCTAAAAAATGACCAAAAAAACATTACTGCCAACACAAAAACTAACATTCCAATGCTCCTGCTTCCAAAGTGGAGTCATCGCGATGTCGTCGTGATCTACAAGCCCTGTACACGACTGCACCTGTGACAGCCACCTGCTAGCCACTCTTTGCGTTGGGTTGTGTTGTGCCGATTGGTGAGGGTAAGTGAGTCCAGTGAGCAGCTGACGAGAGCACAACCATGTAACCGGCAGGGCAGAGTCTCAGGCCAGCAGGGTAGGAACCGACAGCTCCTTTTTAGGAAAAGAGAAAACACCTCACTGCAGGGAAGCAGATTCTCTTGTCTCCTCAAAGCTAAATATTGTAATTGATGTCTATGGTCCCCCCCTCCCTCCTCCCTCAACACACACACACACACAGACACAGACACACACACAGACACACACACAGACAAACACACACACACACACACACACACTTATTCATTCACTCTGTCACACTAGTGTATGTCTACTGAACATCTTTCTACTTCTTACAAGCCAAATATTTTCATTGTCGTTCCATGATCCTCTTTACTCCTCACAAACACACACACATACCTGCTTGCACACGCTCACACAAATACTCTCTCACACACACACACACACAGATCCAACATAGCACATACACATCTACACAAATAACCAGGACTCTGATTTTGGTTTGAACCCATCAAGATAGCCTGTGTGTGTATGTGTGTGGTTTTGTGTGTGTGTGTGTGTGTGTGTGTGGGTGGGTGTGGGTTTGGGTGTGTTGGGGGTTGAGTGGAGGGTTAGGTTGGGTGGGGGTTGGTATTGCCACCATCAGTGTGCGTTATCTGCCTGCCTTGCATGTGTCGTAGCAGTGTGTGTGTGTGTGTGTGTGTGTGTGTGTGTCTGTGTGTGTGTGGGGGGGGGGGTTAAGGAGCCTATGTTCCATTCAGCTGCATCCTGCGTGACAACTGTCTCATCGGTGGGGGGCCGGCACTTTCCAGCCTGGTCCCAGAGCACGACCTCAACGGGACTCACTCACAACTAGCCGTAGCCCTGGGTTAACACTGCTGCTCAGAGCCCTGGGAAGACTTGTTCCTCTCAAACGCCTGATTTTAAAGAGGAACATTTTGGGAGGGAGAGACACCCGAGTGCTTACCCATAGTCTGTTCCTGTTCCCGTACAAGAAGGTAAGGAAGAGGCCGTGTGCGTGCGTGCGTGCGTGTGTGTGTGTGTGTGTGCGTGTGCGTGCGTGTGTGTGCGTGTGTGTATGAAGGAGGGTGTTAGGTTGAGAATATGACCTCACAGCACCTCCGCATTACCTCATTGTGTGACTGAGAGGGTCTGACAGGGTACTCTTTCTGCCTCCATGACGGTCTTATTTTGGGCAGCTTTTCTGTTCAGGTTCAGAGAGGAAGCTTTGACAGCCAGACTTCCAGCCCCCCCCCCCCCCCTCTCCCTCTCACTCTCGCTGCACCTCTCTCCACCTCTCTCTGTGCTGTCTGGAGAGGGAGAGAGGGAGAGAGAGAGAGAGAGAATAAGAGAGGGGAAGGAATGGTGTGTGAGGCAGTGAGAGAGAACAAAAAGAGTGAGAGAATGAAGGATCATCAGAGAAGGACAGAGAGAGAGAGAGAGAGAGAGAGAGAGAGAGAGAGAGAGAGAGAGAGAGACAGAGAGAGAGAGAGAGAGAGAG
>JAOPJO010000043.1:5343160-5355461 GCA_027123675.1 Molva macrophthalma | reverse complement strand
GAGAGAGAGAGAGAGAGAGAGAGAGAGAGTGAGAGAGAGAGAGAGAGAGAGAGAGAGAGAGAGAGAGAGAGAGAAAGAGGGAGAGAGAGAGAGAGAGGTGGTGACTTCATTACCATTCTTGAACAAAACCTCCCCCTTTCCTCCCCTCCTTTCTGGTTATGTTTTTCCTTTTTTTTCCCTCCCTCCCTCCCTCTCCCTCCCTTCCCTCTCCCAGGCAGCATGCCAGTGTTCATCCTGCTCAGGTCCCTGGTCGTCAGGCTCCTCAGTAGCAGGCTCGCAGGCTCCCTGGTCCAGTTCCTCCGCAGGACCCTGAGCAGCGGCGCCACGCACCTCGCCTCGGCCCTGCGACACGTCTGGGACCGTCTCCGATCCCAGGAGTCCAAGGAGGCCATCCTCGGCTGCGTGCTGTGCATTCTCAACATGCACAAGAAGGTGGAGACCTGAGTACACACTCCCACCGCCCGTTACCTCCTGTCTTCTCCTCCTCCTCCTCCTCCTCCTCCTCCTCAACGTCTCTATTTTTCCTCTCTCTCTCTCTACTTTGTCTGCTGGACAGAGACTGTAGGCAAAAAGAGAGAGAGAGAGATAGGAGAGTGTGAGGCAGAAGAAAGCGAGAGAGACAGAGGAGGGAGGAGAGCCGCGGAGCAGATGTGACAAGACTTTTTTTCACACCTCTCGTTTGGGACTTTACAATCTACATTTTTGCGTGTGTGTCAGTTTTTAGTTTTTTTTTTTTTTTCCCTTACATTTCCTTAAATTATCCTAACACTGGCCAACAACAATGTCGGAGAGCATCGCGAGGAAGGTCCAGCCCTTCACTATCGGGACCAAGTTGTCCGCCCCGGCCGTGCCCAAAAGCCCTGACTTCACACCGCAGAGCTACCACCTCCATCCCCTACACCATCAACACCATCTCCATCATCACCGCAACAGCAAGAGCCTGGACAACCGCACGCTGCCCTGCAACCTCAACGACAACGCTTCTCTCTACCTCAGCCGCTCTCAGGTGTCCCAGGCCCCGCACGGACCCCGCACCGTCTCCGTCTTGCCCCCCACTGTGAAGCAGACCCAGACCCGGGCGGTGGCGGTAGCAGCCCAGCACCAGCCAGCCGTGGTGGACATGGCAGAGGAGGACCAGCTGAACCAGAATGTTCTGGTTGCTTCTACTACTACTACTACTACTGCTACTGCTACTTCCACCACCACAGCCGTGTCACGGTCCATCAAGAAGATCACCATCTCGGGCAGCAGGGAGAACAGCCTGGAGACGCTGGCAGCCAGTAGGCTCGCTCAGGGATCTGGTAAAGCTTCGCCCGGCCAGAACACCAACAACAACAACAACAACAACAAAATCACAGCCACTGCCAAACCAGATTCTCAACTACCTGCCATTGTGGGGGTGAGCTGTGAGAATAAGCCCAGTTCTCATTTTAAGGTAACCTGGCATGATTTGTCTATGGATTTTTTTTAAAAGCCTTTGATTTTGACAATAAACATGGTTCATAGCGGTTGAATAAAATATTTATTAGGCAAATATTCACAACAAAACGTCACATAATGTGTAAAATTGGCATGTAAAGAAAAGTGAAGTATAGGCTATAGGCTATGTTGAGGAGTGCTGTTTTCCGTACTGTATCAATGAGTAGATTAGACATCTCTGTGTAGACTCCGTTAATGTACAGTGTTTAGTAGTTACAGTTTGTAATAAAGTTTATTACAACGTTTTTCTTTCACTTACTTTTACATATCTTGCATATCTAGAAGAAGGCTCAAATATTCACACCACGACTGACATGTGGTTAAATAGATCATAACAGATGAACCGAACTACATTAAGTATAACATTGTATGGAGGATTCCTTTGTCCATTAGAATTAATCTGTTCAATGATTTCCGATTGTATTTCGCGAAAGGAATTTCCCAGGCATTTATCGAAGGCTTTTATTTAGTATTTCGCTGCGTTGTTGAAACAGCTGAAACACGCGTTGAAAGCAAGACTTTACAGCCACATTGTTGACAGAGACGGTCCTCAAATACATCTAAGTTAAATAGTTCGTTCTGGCTACTGCTCACAAATTAATCAAAGGAGTTAAGGAACAAATAGCCTAGAGAATAGCGCTTGACCATGCACTTTGTCGGCCGTTTTTAACATTATTATAAGCTATTCCAAAGTATTAGACAAAAAAGGTCGCTAACAGTTCATTGTATTTGTTTACTTTCTGTAGAATGAACGGAACGCAGGAGGGGTCAATTTAAAAATACATTTTTTTTATATACTTCGCAGTTTCTTTGTAAATCATTTATAAGTCTTCTGTGTATTGCAGGTCTTACTTAGAAAAGACAGAATCGCTGAAGCCCAGACCGTTAGAGAACAAACCACGTTACAAGTGAAGAGTGAGAGTGCTGCTCAGCAGGTAGGCTTAACACTTTTTTCCCGAAGGGATTTAAATTATATTAAGGTTTTGATGTTGTTGTAGCCTATTTTCATTGAGACCCATTAGCCTATTACCTACTATCAACTAGAATATAATGCTCTTAATGATTGTATTGGGGGAAAAAATGACAGACATTTTCAAATTAAAGACGCAAAGTGTTTTTCATTCTTCTAAAGGCCTTTACTGAAGCCTGTGAGTAGACTTTAGATATTAGATATTATACAACAAGACTCGGCTGAGACGCGGTTCACTCCAGTTCACTGGAAAACATGAGGTCAGGGGAACACGTTAACAATAGAAAGGCTTGATGAGATTACGGTTCTTAGAAAGGCAGGCCATAAAACTACCAATTTCCCTTCTTAAAGAAGAACAAGCCACACGGTGTAAGCTCTACATTATAGTCTATCTCCGAAAAATCCCATAAAAGTAAGTTTTGTGTCCACATTGCAAAGACCACACAAACAGCAGTTTTAACTGTATCCAAGGATTTCCCAGAAGATACGGTGTTTACCAATACGTTTAGCCAATAAACACATCACTTAGGGTCCGTCCGGTGCAGTTTCCTGTCATTTGCCCAGATGTTTCCTGACTGCAAGGGCAACTCGACAGTTCCAGTCCATGACAGATGTGTCCCTACTCACTACGGTTTTGTTTAGAACAACCTGGGGGCACATCTGACGTATGTTTATAATGTCTCTCGATGGCATAAAAGGTACATTTAACGTTTTAAATGGATGATATACTGTAACCTGCCCTGCAAGCTGATTAGTGCACGGCTATGCACCATATTGCCTCATGAACTGTGTGTTGAATTACCTGTAATTGCTGGAGCTATTGAAAGAGAAACCTTTGGTACACTGTTGCCTTTTCTTCTCTTTAACGAGTTGCATTTGATTTAATTACCCCAATTCCAACTCTCAGTAGCTTTTACCTTTATGCTGACACAGGTGACATCAGTTCCCCGGCCCCGATCACCCAGGAGCGAGTTCAAGAGGAGAGAGAGTCAGCAGCAACACCTAGATCTACACAACAACGGGCCCTCGCCTGTCGCATCCCACAGTGACTGCTTTACCCAACGGAACACTCTCTTCAATCAGGAGGTCCTCCAGGTAAACCCTAGCAGACTGCACCCGAGCTAGCAAGGGGAGCTGAGAGTTTAGCGTCAGTTGGTTCAGCGAGCGAGAGCTACCCGACATCACCTCGCTCTTGGTTTTCTACAGGTTTGTGGTTGAATCTCTTTCAGCCGACTTCATCCACATATGTGCATCTCTTTAAGCAGTTAACGGACTCCCGATTCATTGAAATCACTTCCTTTCTTATCAGACAAGGAGTTTTTGTACAAAAGCAAGTTTGTATTGAAACCATCAAGTGTCCAGTGATCTCCCAGCCTGCTCTGCTTTAGCCAAAAGGGGGGAGAACGCTAACAAACAAGTTGAGCCACTCGGATGTAATCAGAATGGATACAGCCTGTCCCATGACCCTGGAGGGGCGGCGCTGGGGAGGGGAGACAAAATATGTACTGCTTCTTATTTTGTGTCCCAGCGGGAACTGTATGAGCCCTGTTAGGTCGGAGGGGAATAGAGAGAGGGAGCAAGAGAGCATGGGAGAGAGAGAGACAGGGGAAGGTAGAGAGAGAGGCAGGGAGGGAGAGACAGGGGAAGGGAGAGAGAGAAGGCGGGAGGGCTGGGAGAGAGAGAGAAAGAGGGAGGAGGGGAGGGAGGGAGAGAGGGGGGGAGAGAGAGGGAGGGAGGGAGTGAAAGCGAGAGAGAGGGAGGGAGGGAGTGAAAGCGAGAGAGAGGGAGGGAGGAAGTGAGAGAGTTAGGGAGAGAGAGAGAGAGAGAGAGAGAGAGAGAGAGAGAGAGGGAGGGAGGAAGAGAGAGAGAAAAAAAACTGCCACAAGTGAAGCAATTATTTGGAGATGAGATCATGGTTTGGCTCCATCTCTTCACGCCTATGGCCCGGAGAGACCAACCCAAGCAGCGCAACTGGCTGCGTTATCTCATCGTCGGGTCCACCCCAGCCAGCGAGGACATATTTCAGTGAAGCTCGGCGGTGGGACATTTGGGTTCGTGCGGCGATCGTCTTTCACGTTGTGACTAGACCAGTCCTCTCTCTCTCTCCCTCTTTGGTGTTTGGTGCAGTTTAACTAAACACAAGATGTGAAGTGTTTGATGTGAAGACCAAAAAAAAAAAAGACAACACATGTGAACAATGTCGACAAGCCAAGAGGCATCCATTTACCACATGTGCTTTAGTGTGTGTTCTAAGGAGGATCGGCCCCTGATAACATTGTGTGTGTTCCTAATGTACTCCGAATGAACAGAGTCACTGCCCCTGAGGGCCAATTGGATTTATCGTGATGTAGTTGACTGTTAGTGCTGACGATGAGATGTTGTTGTAGGGCCTGGTTACTTCTGCTGTACAACAAGACTTGTTTTGAAACCTATCCAACGGTGAGAACAAAGGAGGTCAACTCGTAGAGGAATTCAATCTGTCTGTCTGTCTGTCTGTCTGTCTGTCTGGGTCTCACTGTACATCTGGTCTGCATATATCATAGAGTTGACTGCTTCATTGATAAGTAGAAACTGGAGAAGCTCGCAGAGCCATGTCACTGCTATGGAATATTGTTTCATGATTTTTGGTAAACCTTTTAAGACCATTAAGATGGAGTTGCTGGTCTTTGGCTCTTAAAAAACGATGAGTTGTCAGCAGAATGTATTCAATTTCTGGTTAGGTTCAAATGAGATTTAAAAATATGATTTATATATTTTGGAATGAACCATAGATTTTCCAACCAAAATGTAGAAAAAATAACAAACAACATCAGTATGCGGCAACTTCCTATTCTTCATTGCTGCACTAAGCACTTCCCGCACATTTATCATAAATGGGCTATTGTTGCCGAGAGAACAGGAAGAAACAAAATCATCATAGACTTCCTGTATGAGGTCATTGTATGCCATGGGAGCTGATGTGTGGAGATAGAGGCAGGCCTGTTTAGTCAAGCCCGGTTTCCCTCCTTCTATACAGAAATACCTCCACAGCACCCGAGGCTCTTCACTAGCTATTGACTCGCCTCTTAGGAAAATAAATGACATCACATTTCATTTATCTATTTTTTTTCTCACATGCATGAAGTGGTGAGGCCACAAAGTGATGAGCGGTTGGCATGATTACAGCGAGAAACCAGAATCAAAGCCGCTCTCTCAAACTGAATCATGTGTTGTGCAGGGGGGGGAAAAGACGCAATTCAAAAGTGCTTTAATGTCAGTTACTGTTTAACAAGTAAATGCCCAAATAAATATGTTTTGCATTATAGTTTCCTACAATTATATCAGACATTTGTCACGATTGTCACAATTTAAATTATTTATTAAGCCACTTAGTGATTTCAACTTGGATGGGTTCTCTTCATCCCGAGGTTCGTAGGAAGAAACTTCCTGTATTTTCCAACTGTTTTCTGAGCTTTGCCACCTGGCTGGGAGTTCTTTCTCTGTACAAATGTTGCCAGAACAGGCAGCTCAAAATGACAAGGGCTTATGCAATGGACTCTGTGTGTACATGCCAAGTGAAACTTCTGCTCCTTCTCCGCCTGCATAACATGGCATGTGAGAACAAAGCACTGGTTCTTGATGAGGAACCATGAGTTTCTGAAGTGGTGTGTAGTTTGGAGTAAGAGGAAAGGTCATCGCCATGTTATGATCGCTTGACGGCGACGTGATGTCGTGAGTTTACCTGCTGCAAGGTAGTATTGTACAAAAATATTTTGTTTTCTCTATATCATTTGCTATTAAAAGCGATGCCAAAGAAACCTTACGGTACCGCAGACAGAACGAGCTCTCATCTGTGGCTTTTCACTTTCTTTCACTTCACGTTTTTTTGGACCAATCACGTTGCTGGAGGCCGTAATCTGCAAGCACGTAATTGGTCAGCCAGCATTAGTAAAGGGTAAAAAAGTGTGTCCCGGTAAAGGTTTCAAATCAACACCACGCCAGACTGGCCACTGTAGATAAACACTTATTATAATCCCCTTCTGAAAGCTTCATCCACTCATGCGTTTCTGAGTTTCTGTTCGGTAGAAATCTCCGTAACGAAACAGGAAACACAGCGTAACTCCACCCCTTTCAGTTTTTGGTTTCTGGCCCAGGCTCTGTGCCCTCTCCCACCAGAAGCTCTACTATAACATAGTAGGACCGCTGGATCGCAGATTTACCATTACCAAACCATTACATTTGTGATTCTGCATCTTCATCTGTTTTGAGATATGTTTCTCTGCAATTGCATTTGTGATTACTGCAATTGCTGTTTTCTTTTTAAAATACCCAAACAACAAAGTTACATCACACTCGTCACAAAATGTCTCCTATGGTAATACTGCATTTAATTAGTCTGTTGTTTTTGTCTTTGATTGTTATTGTCTGGGTTGTTGGAGTTGATGAGGACGATGTCGATGATGATGGTAAGGATGATGATGATGATGATGCTGTTGTTTGCGTGCGACAGGCAGAGGCATGGATCAAGAGGAAGCTGCAGGACCTAAAGGGAGGCCGTGCTGGCCAGTGCTGCCCCCTGCAGGGCAGTGAGGAGGCCTCCCACACGCTACACAGAGACCTCAAGGACTTTGAGAACACGCTGACTCAGCTCAACCAGGTAACCATGGAAGCACAACAACAGACAACAGTATTCCTCAGTCGTGATCTTGAGTCTAAAACAAAGTGCCTGAAACTATCCTTTGGATCACATGGACACGACTACACTCAATGGCTTAAGGCTATTTTCCACCCACACACTCTCATCGTCTTCCACATGGAACTGTCAACTCTGTGTACATGAGAACATTTTGGATGATGAACCCCCTCCGACATACAGACTCCCTCCGAAAACAAACACCCCATGTGTTTCCCCAAAAATGTACAAAAACGCTGCATCCACCCACAGACACTCGTACGTGCGCATGAGACGTGTCTCTGAGCGGGTGCAGCGTTTTTGTGCATTTCTGACCCTGTCGGACCGACGCACGGCAGTCCGACACCGACCTCTACCGCATCCAGTGCTGCCGTAACCCTCTGGGGCTCTGTGTTATGAAGACGGGTGAGCAGTTGATCTGCAAGCTGAATCCGACGGCGGAGCTGGTGAGGAAACAGTTGAGCCAGCTGAGAGTCGACTGGCAGACGCTGAGACAGACGGCAGCCAATCGGGCGAGGGCTCCGGGCGGCTTGAGGAGCTTGCAGGAGTTCAATAGGAAAGTGGAGCAACTTGAGGCCTGGATCAAAGACAAGGTAAATCACGATGCCATGTGTCTCGCTCTTAATTCGCTTATCCGCTTTATCGCATTTTCCCCTACCATTGATCCTCAGTGCCATTCTTCAGGACTCGGCCTCAAAACACACGGCCCATCGTACGCTGGATGTGTTTATATCTCCACACCTGTCTGCCTATCTACATTATGTTGATGCTAAGTGTTCGGCAGGGAGTTACACTGCCTCTTATGCAGTTGGCCCAAAGTTGCTGACAGTTAATCCCTGGGCTAGTGGACAAGTATTGTAAGATGTTTCCACCAAGCTATTCAATCAAACCCCCCCCCCCCCTATTCAGCTATTCAACCAACACCCCCTCAGGAAAGATCATATTCTCAATTGAGGTTCATAAAGGCTTTTTTTAGCATCTACTTCAAAGGGCAGAATAGTTGCAAAAAAGCTGGTTGGTTCTCTAAAAAGTCCTTTCTCTCATCTCCCATGTTTCTATGTGAACGTGTGTGTGTGTGTGTATGTATGTGTGTGTGCGTGCGCGCGTGCGTGTGTGTCTGTGTGCATGTGTGTGCGCGCGTGCATTTATGTGTGGCAGCAGGAAGCAGAGCAGACCCTGGCTAACATCCTGGCGGAAAACATGGACAAAATGCAGCTCACCAGGAGAATCTTAGATTTGAAACAGGTGAGCCAGAGACAGATTGTCATTGGAAATAATTAATTATCTTTGATTTGTTTGGATTTTCAAATAGTCCTCGGGTAAACATAGGACTCAACCCCCTCTCCTCCCACTTTCGCGGCTCGTCTTTTGTTACCCTGGGTGTTTGAGACAGTGTTCTCCCCCTCCGGGGGTGCAGCGTTCATTCATTTAACCACTGAAGTCATGGTTGGATGGCTCCGTTTGTTCCCCTCTGTTGTCTGGCAGGATGAGCTGCTCCACAGAACCCTCCACCAGGAGATCAATCAGCTGGCCTCCAAGCTGGAGAAGCAGGGGAAGACGGACAGCAGACCCATCTCCAGCACCAGGAAGAACATCAACAAAATGTACTACAGCAGCAGCATTAGTAGTGGTGGTGTTGGTGGTGGTGGTATTATTAGTAGTAGTAGTAGTAGTATTGGTGGTGGAAGTAGTATTATTAGTAGTAGTAGTAGTATTGGTGGTGGAAGTAGTATTATTAGTAGTAGTAGTAGTAGTATTGTTGGTGGTAGTAGTAGTATTGTGCAGAGGCGTGTACATGAGTGAAACTCATGTGAAACTCATGATATTGATCTTGATCAATATCATCAGTTTCACATTTCTGTATGGAAATTATTTCTTAAAGGTTAAGTTAATTGAAGTTATTTATTTGTTTAATCAAACCCAATTCCCCACAGCTCCCTACATCTACTCTCCTTGTATCAGGTTGTTTTTTAGGAATACAATCAACAATATTGATACACATTTGCTTTCATTTGCTTTTGGAAAAAGTGTCTGCTAAATGACAAAATGTAAATGTTGATCCTATGTATACGTCATAAAATAATATTGGGTTGTTTTAGGCTGTGTCCCCTATGTGTCCTCCTTTTTCATATTTCTATCAATGGAAGTGTCACCTTTTTGTCACACCAACATGTGTGCAGGTGGCTTAAGGTCCAGGCCCATCTAAAAACCTACCATGAAAACCTTCAACTTGCTCTGGAAGCGTCCTCACTCTACCACCAGGCAGACACCATCCTGACGGCCATCCACAACGTGGTAAAGTCATGTTTCACCGTCGCCCTATTCGAATAATTATGATGAACCTCTGTGAGGAAACCTTTGACTCCTTCATTGCTTTGATCTTCAGAGGAAAAGTTCACGTGAGCGTGGGGAGCCGGAGGCGTACGGCGACAGGGAGATCCGTGACATCGCCGGTCAAATCATGGTGGGTCATGACCTCATCCGGTCCACGCATCTTCTGGAGCACCGGCTCCATGTTTACATATCACGGTGTCTCCTGGTGATGTTGCAGTGCGCCGTCTCTGACCTTAAAGACACATCTGTATCGCTGGTTAGATGCTGAACGTGAATGTCTCCCAGTTGTCCAATCTCCACCCTGCCCTTGCGCCTGGTGTCTCCCAGAAACAGAGTGAGGTGAAGGACTTCTGGGCTGCCCTGCAGAGGGCTCTGAGGTAAGGCCGTGAACCAAGCCTCACCGGGGGGGGGGGGGAGGCGTGGTGGTTCTGGTGCACTCACCCCGCACCAACCCATTGCAACATAACCATGGGAAACCCTGTAGTTTCACATGTAGAGAGATTTTGTTTGGGACACTTTATTATTCTGTAACTGCACCATTACCCCTGCGTGCGTTGGCATCGCCAAGTTCAGCCCATTCCAAATCCCAATTAGCCTTGTTTAGAATCTGTTGTTTCTCCTGATCCGTTGTGTTTAGTTTGGGTATGAATCAGTGAAGTGGCCGAGCGCTGGGCCTGCCTGACTCACAAGGCCACACATGATCCTGTAAGTCTCATGAAGGGCTCCAGATTTCTGTGCATGTTTTGTGTACGTTAGCTACGTGACAGCTAGCACCACACTTAGCCTTGTTCACAAAGTGTGACTCAACAAACAGGCGCTTCTTAACTGCCTTCTACCATGACCTACAATAAGAAGATGTCAAAACACTTAACCTTCAGACACTAACTTTAGTCAAATGTCAGGATAAAACAATATACAGTGAGCTTGTATATTTACTTTTAAACTGGCAATTTACAGAGCTGAGGTCAAGAGGATGAGGTTATACACATTTACACGTATGTGTGTATGTGTGTGTCTGTGTGTGTGTGTGTGTGTGTGTGTTTGTGTTTCAATGTGTTGCATTTCCTGGTTAGGTATTATTGATATAATATTGTTTAATGTAGAATCACACATTCAGATTAGATCTTCATCGTGTTTTTAAGGCACTGATAGCTTAGTTCAGGGTGTTGAGTGTTTACATAATAGTCCATGTTTAAATTTTCTTTCTGATTAATGCCGAAATGTTTATACTCAACGGTGTAGTATATCTTTCAAAGACTGTTAACATTGTGTTTCATTATTCAGACAAAAAGATCAATCTTTTCCGTTCTTCTAATAATAAATAGAGTCGGGCAAAACTCAAAACTCACGGTTCTGACATCCATCTCCTGCGTCTTTCCAAACATTTCTTCTCGTTTGCGAGAACCTCTCACGGTGGGCTATCTTTAGATCCAAATGTTACGTCATGGTCTCTTCTGACTCTCTCTCTCTCTCTAACTGCCTCTCACTCTTTCTCCATCTCTCTCTTCCTCTCCCTCTCTTATCTAGAAAAATGCCTCATGGCTATTTAAACCTCACATACACAAACACTGTCACAGTACATCATTTAAATCCATCATGGAGATTTCAAGGTTGCGGTTGTGATGGTGGGCACGGTGGGTTGTGGGAGTGAAAGCCCTAGCGACGTGCTAAAGTCCCACTCCTTCTTTCGCTCTCTCTCCATCTCTCCCTTTCTCCCTCTCTCCCTCCCTCTCTCCCTCCCTCTCTCCCTCTCTCCCCTGATGTAGGAGTGACAGGTCGGCCCCGCCCCCATCTGCTTCTACTTTCACCAGGGAAGAAGATGACCCTCTGACTCCGGGCCGAGAACCGCATCGCGTATTGGGAACTGAGCCCAAAAGGATCATGGGAAAGGAGGTGAAGGAGGAGCAGATTCGTCTCAAAGGCTGCGTGGTAAGAGCGCTTTGCAAGCGGCTCTCTCAGCTCTAAAATAAGATGACTTCAGTGGCTCACAGCTTGCAGTTTTTCTTTTGTCAAATGGTGCGTTTTATCCTCTTGGTTGGAAGTTATTATGAACACACATAGTATAAATAGTGTTGTTTTCAGACCGCTGAGAGCAGTAAATACTGTGCAGTATTTCCTTACACTGTTTGCCTTGGCGCAATGTTATTGCTCCTCTCTATCTGTTGAATAGAATTTCATTCGGCACGCATTACAATTATAACGTAATCCACAACAGAGGAGGAATTTTCAGAGGTGTAATTTACCTTGGCACCAGGATATTACATACGTTTCCATGAAAAAGGTTTTGCTATGATTGTCAACCATGGATGAATGGTGAGCCAGTGCAAATATACCCTAAAACCAGGCCTAGTGTCTTCATTGTTTTCATATCCTCTGACTTTATAGCAGGAATAACATCTTGGCTTTTAACCACTACACCCTACATGTGAGCTCAACCTCCTCTGCATCGCCTGCTCCTCAGCTCCGAACTCTTCTCCTCAGAGAAGAATTCAACAGGAATTTATCATCCGCATGGTTAACCATAAACATATAAGGAAACACTGTTTGACTGGATGCGGTACTTATTCAGTAAATCATTCTTGTGGCTCATTTAAAACCAGACATTAGGTTTATATTTAGTCTTTTATGTTCACAATTTACCCTCTTTACAATCCTGAGGTAGATGTACGGTGGTTGTGTTCAGCCCAGTGGAATCCCATAATGCACCACTCCTCTACTCTCCATGAACCCCCCACTCTTGTAAAGTCCCTGCTGCTTAGTCTGGTCTCTGAGAGAGAGAGGGAGGGAGAGAGAGAGAGAGAGAGAGAGAGAGAGAGAGAGAGAGAGAGAGAGAGAGAGAGAGAGAG
>JAOPJO010000043.1:5319985-5335394 GCA_027123675.1 Molva macrophthalma | reverse complement strand
GTCTGCATGTGCGTTTGTGTCTGGTGTGTCTGCATGTGTGTGTGTGTGTGTGTGTGTGTGTGTGTGTGTGTGTGTGTGTCTGGTGTGTCTGCATGTGTGTGTGTTGGGCTCCATTCTACACCTCAGTGCTCTAAGACAGTTGAGGGTGATGTCATTATTTGACCCACACACACTCGTGGCAGGCAGTGCTCAGGGATTATTTATTCTGGAAAAGAAATTCTGTCTCTTAACAATGTGGAATATAGACCTTGAATGGATGGAGTTCCTTCAAAGAGCTGAGGCATGTGTTTTTCTAAAACATGTCTTGGGTGAATTTATGACAAACGGTTTTGTGGCAAAACAGTAATACTCTGTTGCTGTTTTAATGTGTTCCTGAAGTGGGTTGACGCTCATTGAGTGTTTCATAAGTGTGTGTGTGTGTGCGCGTGTGTGTGTGTGTGTATGTGTGTGTGCGTGACTGCATAGATGTGTGTATGCACGTGGTGTGTGTGTGTGTGTTTGAGCGCACGGAGGTGTGTATGCACGGGGGGGGGGTGTGTCTGTTTCTGTATCTGTATCTGTGTGTGTGTGTGTAGGCATGTATGTGTGTCTATGTATGTTCCTGTGCGTGTCACATGACCTAATGCCTCGGCTGCCGGCGGTCCTGTTTCCTGCAGGTTCCAGCGGGTCCAGAGCGCCCTGACCCAGCAGAGCTCCGAGCTGCAGGACACACGCATGCTGACGGAGTTCCTGGAGCGGGTGGAGCTGGAGGAGAGCCAGGACCTCAGTGGCAGTCAGTACAGCCAGGCCCAGGTAGGGCCTGACCGGGCCACTGGGAACGGGTTGCCAGATAGAGAGAGAACGGGTGATTCTGGAATTGGGCGATCCAAGATCCTTACTTGATACAATATGGATGAGTTGAAGGAAGAATACAGAATAGTGATGCTTGATTCTAGTTGCTGCTGATGTGCACTTGAGCAAGGCACTTAACGTGCGAGGCCGCCGGATTTGCCGGATCACGATCACACGAGAATCCATCTTGTGTAACTTCAAGCCAGGCTTGAGGTTATACGCTTGTGGCAGAACCACAGTGGCTCGGACCGGTCAGCGCCCTGTGAGGAAGCACGTGATCTCTGTGATACGTGATAGACGGTGATAGACAGATAGTTCATCCAATCCCTTGCCAAGTCTTTTTTGAAAGTGCCTGCCCTTTTCTAAACCGTTTCCAAGGACGACTTCCGAGATGGTTCTGTGTATCAAACGATCTGGCGCGTCAGGTTAGCTAGGCACTGCAATCAGGCACGAACACGAAAGTATCCCGATGGTACAACTAGACAGATCTTGTAATGGGAAGTGTCTGGATATGGGTGTGTTCCCATCCCTTTACTTTCCAACCATTGTGCCCATTAGCTAACTTTGTGTCACAGCTTTTATTAAAATTAGTGAGTTTGTTTCATTGGTGTAAAAATGAAGTCTATACCTTGACATGACCAAAACCGTGATTACTGTCTTAAGAGTATAACGGCTGTGTCCCCGATCACCATTCAAATGCTAAACCAACAAAAGGTATCACACTTGTTTACGTCCACACCGTTTAACAAACTGTATGTGTCTGGTTTATGTGTGTGTGTGTGTGTGTGTGTGTGTGTGTGTCTCTCCGACAGCCTCTTCACGGTGACATCACCTCGGAGCCCTCTCCGCTGGCTCTCCCAGGCGGCGGGCTGAGCGAGCCCCTGATAGAGAGCCTGGGCGACCCCGTAGGGGAGCTGCGGGAGGCGGTGGAGATGCTGAACGACACGGTGAGGGAGCGAGGCCGTGCGCAGAGCCACGACCAGGCCGTCCGCTCGCTTCTCAGCAAGGTACGCCACGCGACCCTCAGCGCTCGCTTACCAACGGAGGGGGGTGACTCATCGTCTAGCTCCATCTAGCTCCATCTAGCTCCATGGAGTTCGATGGAGATGGAGCTCGATGGAGTTCGATGGAGCTAGATGGAACTCGATGGAGTTCGATGGAGCTGGATGGAGCTAGATGGATCTAGATGGAGTTAGATGGAGCTAGATGGAGTTAGATGGAGCTGGATGGAGTTGGATGGAGCTGGATGGAGTTAGATGGAGCTGGATGGAGCTGGATGGAGCTAGCTGGAGCTAGATGAGCTAGATGGAGCTGGATGGAGCTGGATGGAGCTAGATGAGCTAGATGGAGCTGGATGGAGCTAGATGAGTTAGATTGAGCTGGATGGAGCTGGATGGAGCTGGATGGAGCTGGATCGTTTCAGTGTCTTTTTTTATTCAATTGGTTTGTTTGTTTTAACAGCTGCACAAGCCAATAAAGCAACATCTGGTTCTTTCTATCTGTGTTGGTATACTTTAATAGGCTACAAATGAGCCGTTCAGCCGCGCAGCCTACATTTATCAACACAATAATGAGCAGCAGATTTATTTATTTGCATTGATACAAAAATTGGAAAGGGGGGAAAGAAATACGTGATAGCAAATTCATACTGACACATGGATCTGTGTTCCAATGTTTATCAGTGACACTATCAGTGAATATAATATGTTCTAAATATTTATTACCCAAAATCACACTACTGTAAGAAACAAAACATTTTTTTATTTTCATTCTTACTTATTCATCAGAATGAAGCCTGTTGGTTCCAGTATGAACCAAAAAGTGCTAATTCCCGCGTGCTATCTCCACAATGCTAATTCCGATACGCTAATTCCGAGATGCTAACTGCAAGGACCTTCCGCCTCGACAGCATGCCAGGCTCGCGGTGCGCGTGGAGGAGGGCCTGTGCTGCAGCAAGGAGCTCAACATGGACGTCCTGGAGAGGGAGACGGACATGGCCGTCAGGTGTGAACCAGAGCGCTGTGGTCTGGAGGAACTGGAGGAGCAACAGGACCAGCTGGAGGTAATGGTCGGGGGAGAAAAATGAGCAACAACCAAGAAAAAAAATGTCAACGCTCACAAACTTGTCAAGTATATCTGGAATAATAAGACGGGGCTAAAAAGGAAATAACGCCTTTCCTCTGTTACAAATGAACTCATAACTAGCTAGCTGAGAGATATAGTGCTAAGCTCTCTAAGTGGAAGTGAGCTAGGGTGGAGGTGCATGTTAATCCGACCTATCAGAACAAATAGGGTTCTGTCACCGTATTGCTTGACCCAACAACACAGGGACATTTGAAAGTGACGTCATGTTTAGGTTTCTGTTCAGGTTGCATTAATGTTGCTTGTGTGGTATACTTTCAGTGTTAACATTTGGCATTACATCATGTTTTTCCCACTGTTCATTCTAGCAGTGAAACCCTTGATTTAATTAAACCAGGAAGTCAACACCCCACACGTCAGCTCCCCTCATGTTCCCAAGCCTGTTTCCTGTTGAGCCGGTGGTTCTCCAGCGAAGGCCAGCCTAGCCATTGCTCTCTGCTGTGTTTATTTTTCAATATAAACTGCATCATTAAACCACGCATGTATGCACATCCAAACAATATTTAGGCAAAGGTTTATTACCCACATGCGTTATTTATTTATTCTGATGAGTCACTTTTCTCTGAGAATCACCAATTTGGTGTGTGTGTGTTTGTGCGTGCACCACATGTGCGAGGATGTGTGTGTGTGTGTGTGTGTGTGCGTTCCTGCGTGTGTTACCCATTCGATCCGGTGGTTTGTATACATGTGTATGGAGTTGGTTTTGAAGTTTTGAGTTATGAGTCATTTTTGGACACGGCTATGTTTATCGCATGCATGCACAGCTGTCTGGACTTGATACCGTTGAAGAACAGAAGTGACCTAATCTCCAACCCTGAAATAACCATGCGGTCAGCACACAGGAATCCACCTCAGGCTGTTCCCCAGGCTGAGGAGCATTATGAAGTATGGCTCCCATGGAGCTCTCCCATAGGTGCCGTTCATTACGGCTCTTCAAACAGAGACACAGAGGCGTCCACCATCGCCGGTGCTCGCTATAGCATAGAGAGCCATATGTAGGCCATATGGTTCACGAGCTACGCATAATTCACAACAGGAACACGATGAGCTCATGTTTGGAAAGCCCGCTGGCCAAGTGTGTGTGTGACAGATTTCTCCTGATGATGAAATGGTGGTTTTGTTGGAGGCTTTTTTTTTTTTTTTGCTTTTGTTTAGTTTTATGATGTGGATCCCCTGCAGATCGACTGTGAGGTCATCAGAGAGGAGGTGGAGGACATGAGGAGCGAGGCCTCCCGGCTAGAGCAGCTGTGCCCGGAGAGACTGCAGATCCTGGGGAGCAAGGTTCAGACCACGCTGCAGGCGTGGAAAGAGCTGGGGAGCAGCATCATGGAGAACCGAGCGCGACTGCAAGAGTTTATCCAACTCAAGTACTTCTTCAGGAGCTACCTCGCGATGATGTAAGCGGGAGCAAAATGGAGTCTCGTGGCTCCTCCCAGGGCCTGACTCTCGTCCATAATCCCGACTCAGTTTGAAAAAGAAAAAACATCTGCCTCTTACAATAACTGTTTATCGAAAGAACAGGCCGTTGAAGTCATCATGTATCACTGCCTGGTGCAATATGTAATTGAGGACGCGCTAAGTAGGTCAGTTTAAGTTTTCCGGCCCTGGCCTGTGCAATGAGGAAACAAGTGTCTTTGCTATCTAGAGAGTCTGTCAGTTCACATACTTCAAGTACACATGGCTGTTCTCAACCGCCAACTTTTGTATTTCCGCCGCTGTCTCTTAGAGTCAAACACCCAATCTCACTTTTTACTTTCTTTCTTCTCTTTGGGACAGCTCATGGACAGAGGACACCCGGTCCTGCATCTTCTCAGATACCGCCTTGAATCTTGGGAGAGATGGGCAGGAGCCGGTCGCCACGGAGCTAGACCGACAGATCGAGCAGAAGTTTCAGGAGTTCGACGAGTTGGCGTCCACGGGCATGAACCTTCTCCACCGGGAGCACCACCTCACCGAGATGGTGTGGTACATTTTGGGTCGTGATCCATCTTTACCGCGTAATACGTCCGCATTAGAACTTTTAGGGAGTTCTCAATGTATGGCCACGTCATTATTCAAACCAAGCGTTCTCTGCCTTGCAGGTGAAGGAGCGTATGGAGGAGCTGAGGAGCATGCTGGGGTGGATCTCGGTCCACTGGAGGGCCCAGAAACAACAGTGGCTCGACAGGATGAAGAGAGAGGAGGGCTCGCAGGACAACATCTACTGTGAGGCCGCGATGGGCTCACCACTCACTGAGGTAAGATACCAACAGGCCTGTGTTGTGATTAGTGTTGCAGATATTGGTGGCAGTATGATAATGTGATGATGAGGATGATGATGATGATGATGATGATGATAGTTATAATTACCATCGAGGCGGTAACGTTGCTTTTGACAATGACACACTCCTCATCACTGTAATAACTCATCCATTGTAGAGTTCCACTCCCAAACAAGAGGTCTACCAGTGCCTCCAGCCCCTCAGAGTCAGCCCCCGTGAGGACAACCAGACACCGCGGCCTGACAGCCAGACCCTCTCCCCGGCCAGCAGGCCGGCTCAGCGCCAGGACCAGGACCAGGACCAGGAGGACAACTACGAGGTCATGAACCGTGTCGGACGGCGGGGAGGCGAGACGGCCAAACCCACCGTCGTAGTCCTCAAGGAGCCCGGGGCCGCTGGCCTCGGGGGCACGGTCAACCTCCTCCTCAGCCTCCGCAACACGGGTGACAGCCAGGTCCAGGTGCTGGAGCCCCCTGCTGGTGTGGAGGAGGAGTTGAAGGAGGAGACCTCTGAACCCGTTCATAGGGTGAGGGACTATTCTGAACCGCACACACTCACACACATTCAAGCTGGGCGATATTTGGAATATCAAATAACCACTTTTTTATTCCATACTTCAATATCGGTAATACACCGATAATTACGCTTTTAGCATCAGCAATTCACTGCACTTCAGATCGGAGATCAGGTGCAGTGCAGTATAACCAGCGCTCTGACATCTGCTCTCACACCGTCATGCATGCAGATATCGTATTGCATATCATTCCGATGTTGGGCTCACATTCAGGCCTCTTCCTATCTGTAACCAGTGCACAAATCAGGTCACAAGCGACACCATGGCAGACATGAACCTCTGCAGGCTTGTCCAGCTCCTGCTCACTGCAACACTGCCAGAGGTCTTCCTGCGGTGTATCCCTTTCTCTCCCTGGGAGGGCACCCCCTCTGCGATGCGATTGTCCCCCCGTAGTGATGGGGGGGGAGACACAGGGGGGGGAATCGAACTCCTCACTCGCCCACGCTGCTGTTCTTTCCTTCCTTCATCTTTTTCCTCCCCCCTTTTGGTTCTCTCCCTCAGCTTGCCGAGCCTCAGTCCCCCGCCTGTAAAAGCTTTTGGCGGCGCTGCCAGGGGCTTTTGGAAAATACTTTTGGTAGTTTAAAACGAAAGAGAAAGATTTATCGGCAGAGTGCAGACGAGGTAAATGGCGCGGTGTGTGAAGTTGTGTTGCATGCTGGGAGCCGTAGTGCGCTGGGAAACGCATGCTGTGTGTAGCCGCGTGGGGGCGTGGGTGTGTCCCGCTGGGTTCACTAACCTCTGTGTCCATGTGGAGCCGTGCAGATGTTCTGCGGGAGCTACTGCTCTGTGGTGTAACAAGTGATGTATGTTTACGTGTATAAGCGCTATGAACTGTGGTACAAGCACTTGCAAAAGTACCATGATACTTCTATGCATTTGTTTGGTATTGCACGTCACATAAATCAGAGATACCATGTTCTTGGAATATTCTCAGGGTTTTATACAGACTGAAGTACAACTAAGAGATGACAACAGAAACAAAGAACAAAGAATCAAAATACTTATATTTTGAATGCCTTGCAACAAAAACAAAACTATTGCCAGCAAAAAAGAGCCATTATTTTACCATTCTGATTTATATTTATTATTTGGTTATGATTTAAAGTATATTTATTATAAATTATTATAAATGATATATTAAATTATATTATATATTTGTGTATGAAGTAGTTATCTTCATTATTTAAATGAAGGACTACATTTGAATGATCTAATCATAACGTTTTCAAATGATTAATCTATTAAACACTGCATGATCATGTATCTTAACTATCCAAATAAAATACTGTTTAAGTGGTAAACTAAATCTCCCATTTTAAAAGTGCACATTCTCAGGCCCTAAACTCCTTGGATGAGCTAATCGTATCTGAAGGCAGGCGATAAAGGCAGACGGGAGGCGGAGGCCCACAAAGACCTCTGCCTGTTCACATTTGAGAATGTGAACAGAAGCAAACATAGCCCTCTATTTCATGAAACCACAGGCTGTACGGACCACAGGACCTAAAAACCTGTTCCTGTTTACCTCTTCGAGACTTCAAGCCGCAATTGTGTAAAATAAATGACCTCACAACTCACTTCCCTTGAACGTTTCAATCCAAAATGGCTCCCAGGGAGAGTGGGTCCCAGACAGCAACAAAGGCGCGGTCATTAAATGTTGAAACTGCTGCTGAACTCTGCAGAACAGCCCCCAGACTGCACACTGTGATTTATAGTCTCGGGCTGCCACGGGAACATGAGATTAGTCACTGAGTTGAAAGGTCAAACCATTACAGCTGCATATGACGACATGTTCACATACACATATGATTTTTATTTAGCCCTGCAAGGGTAAAGAGCAACAGCAATCACTAGTAATCGCTTCTATATTCATCGGCCCTTTTCTGTGTTTTTCTAACTATTTTTTTTTCTGTTTCCGTGTTTGCTTTGCTGTGTGATAAATCTTGTCCATTCTTTGTTCTGTATCCGGCGTGTGTGTGGTGTGTGTATGCGTGTGTGTGTGTGTGTGTGTGTGTGTGTGTGTAAGCGTGCGTGCATGCATGCGCGTGTGTGTGTGTGTGTTTGTGTATCTGCGCATCGATGCGTGCATGACTGTAGGAAACAAGAGCTGATCTATGTCACTGGAAGGGGAGCTGATTGTCCCAGTCAGCCCTGCTCTGATATCATCATTCATCTGTAACACATGTGAAATGAAAACTGAGAAGCCTTTGTTTTCATGGTACACTGCGAGGGTACTGCAATGAGTCTGTCCGCCATTAACCCTCTCCGAAATAACGCTCCCGCATCTCAATAGGAACCAGTGGTCTCACGCGGGGTCTGATTGTTCTGTCCCTCCCCTTTCGTGTCCCATTACAGGTGAGCACCTACTTGCATGTGAAGGATAGCGGCATTGCTCTGACCCCCGTCTATGAGAGCATCACACTGCCCCGCCTCAAGACCTACGCCTCCAGCCAGGTGGCCACGCCCTCCTCCTCCACCTCCTCCTCCTCCTCCCCCTCCTCCTCCTCCTCCTCCTCGACATCCTCCTCCTCGCCGCCCGCCACGCAGGCGCCCGGCGTGTTCTTCCACCCCGCGGCCAGGGGCGGCTCCTCCATGTTCAGTAGCCTGAAGAGGATGGGCAAGAAGAGGAAGAGGAAGAGGGACGCCCGCCGCCACACCATACAGAGGATCATGGGGGTGGAGGAGCGGGCTGAGGCGGAGCCCCGCTACGCCTGCGAGGGCATCGCGTACGACACCCACACCTGGCCCCTCAAAGAGGGCAGGAGGAAGAAGCAGAGCGCGGTGAAGAGTCCCGTGAGCGTGGGAGGAACAGGAGGCGATAGAGGAGGAGGAGGAGACCAGGACATGGCGTACATGAAGAACCCCCTGCTGATGGACATCGACAGCGAGTGCTCGGGGGAGTACAGCATCACCCCGTACGCCGTGTGCGGAGGTCCTCAGCTGAGGAGCCACTGCAGGTTCCTCTCCCTGGGCTCCGTGCTGAGCTTCGAGCTGCCCAAAGACATGAGCGTCATCCCTAGCATCCAGGACATCATCACCATCGCTCCCCCAGAGTGCAAGAAGGCGGCCGGGGCCGACCCGGAACAGAAGAGGCCTACGTCCCTGAGCTCGTTCAAACACACCCCGCCCGCCACCCACGGGCCAAGAGTGTTGGCCGGCGGCGCGGGGTATCCTGAAGCGCAGACTGTTGTGGTTAAAGATATGTCCGACGTGGGGGAGACCCCCCCTCGCCCCCGGCCCCCCCATCACCCCCCTCCGTTCCCGGGAGAGGTGGGGGATCAGACCGTGCCGTGCAATGACCTACGGAAAGCCTCTGGGGGGGCGGGTCTGCAGGAGGACACGGAGCAGGAGTGGGACAAGATGTCCCTGGAGATCAGCTCCTCCGCAGACTACGTCATCATGGGGGACAGAGGCCCGCGTGTGAACCCCGTCCCGGTCGCCGCTCCTTCGGCGACGCACGGCCGCCACGAGTGCCTCAGCGTGCACACGCTCATTCAGGATCTGGACAAACATCCGTACCACAGGGGGGCCAGGCTCCAGAGTGAGGAGAAACAGCAGGTTCAGAGCCAGGCCTCTCACATGGTGGTCAACCTCAAGGCCGCCGTGGGCGTGGGCAGCCTCAACGACTCCCTGGACTCGGGGGTCTCCAGCTCCGGCAGCGCCAAACTGTGCGCGGACTCCTCATGCCCGGACATCCCCCAGCCCAGGGCCGTGGTGAGGAGGCTCGTGTCTCTGGAGCTGGAGGGATTGGACTGCAAGCTCACCAGGGTGACCAGTCAGGCGTCCGTCGACCCGCCTCCGCGTTTACCTCTCGGCCCGAACGAGGCCGAGGCTGAGGGGGAACCGTTCCACACGGACCACCAGCAGTTTGAGGAGGAAGAGGAGGAGCTGGAGGACATCTGGAACAACACCAGGAGCTTCAGACAGAGTATCTGCTCTGACATCATGTACCAGCCCCACCAGGAGGAAGAGGCCCAGGCGGCCTCCTGCCAGCGGGGGAAACCCCCCTCGGATACGCCCCTGTCGCCTGCCAAGCCCCAGGCCGTGCTCTACAGGAAGCTGGTCACCGCGTCGGCTCCCAACCTCCTGGTGGCCGAGTTCAAACTGCCGCCGTCCATCCAGTCCTTGCTGGGGTACGACAGAGACAAGCCTGCGGGAGAGGAGCTCCCCCCAGTGGCCAAAGGAGAGAGGAGGTCCTGGGCTGCATTCCTCAGCGGGGGACCGGGCTGCGAGTCTTCTTCTGTGGTGAACGAGAGGTCTTCAGATCTGGTGAAGGGGCCTGATGTGGAGGACAGTCAGAGATACGTTTACCGCTATGGAGACGAAGAGGAGGAGGTTGAGGAGGATGCAGAGGAGGCAAAGGTGGGGGAGGAGGAGGAGCAGGTGAAGGAGGACACAGCTTGTTTACAGGTGAGGTTGGAAACACACTCTGATGAACACGTCTACACAACTAATTTGCCATGTCCTCTGACTGTCTATTGGACCAAAACGATCATGAACCAATCATTTTAGTCCCTTATATAATAAGATGTAAAATGGATGGCAAACTAATCTTTATAGACTGTGCTATCAAGGGCAACAGAGTGACAGTGGATAGGGCTGTTTTAATGGACTGGTATTCCATTTTATTCACTCACTTATTCCTGGACGGGAAAAACTCTGATTAAGAAAGTGAATGGAGGCTTTCTAAAATTGCATAGAGGGTCAGCTGCCTTTGTTAATGTGAAAACATCAAAATCCAAATAGTTATGATTGTTTTGACATCGTTGATGAATGTAAGACCATCTCTTGCCCCCTGGACAGGACCAGTCCGTGAGCTTTCTGTCGGTTCTCAGGAGTCCAGAGGGGGCCTCTCGGATAGGGAAAACCTCAGAGAGCTTCAGCGAGATGGAGAATCAGGACCCCAGGATGGCCACTGGAGGGCGCTGCAGGACTATGGTGAGGTTCGACCACGCCAAGTCTGACATGTCTGCCTATCAAAACAGAATACCATCAAAAGGTCCCATTTCCCCCATGTTATGTTTTCTGAATCTATTTGAAAAATCTAATCTGAAATGGGACCTGCTTTCAGAGCGGAAAGGCAGAGCTGCAGTCCATGGAGGGAACTCTGGAGAGGAAGCATAAACTTCAGCTGGGAGGGAAGAAAGTGAGAGAGAAGGCCTCTTTTTCTGAACACCTACATGAGCCACTTAACAGGCCAGGTGAACAGAACCGTTCCGCTCACACCTCTTCTCTTGCGTCCCCAGGCGGCGTCGAGAGGGTGGAACTCCTACCACGCGGTCCTGTACAGGCACAGCCTGTGCTTCTACCAGGACAGGAAGGATACTCTGAGGGTAAGCAGGACTCACGGCGTGAGACGGTGGAGCGACTGGACACTCGAGGTGACACTTTGAGTGGGCAGCGATTAGACGGGAGGCTGGCGGGCTTGTCGGTCATGATTGATTTGCGTTCCCGTCTCAGAGCTCTGTCTGCGGGCTGCCACTCAACCTGGTGGGAGCTGCGTGTGAGACGGTGCCGGAGTACACCAAGAAACCCAACTGCCTCTGCCTACGGTGAGGACCTCCGTTCAGAGAGATAGACCCTGTGGTGCCGGAGTTTCCCCCAAGGGCAGGTGTTTGTGTCGCTACGTTTTAGAGGAAGGATGACCTAATGAACCTTAGCTGGCCGTCGTATCCTTCTGCACGTTGGTGATGATATTTGTCCTGACGTATTCTTTTGCCACTAGGCTGCGTGACGGTTCGGAATACTTCCTGAACGCCTCCTCGCGCTTCATGATGAGGAAATGGATGCTGAAGATACAAGCAAACACTGGTAAGCATTTCATCCACATAGCTCCTCACATTTGATCCAATTGTCCCCAATGTCCCTTCATTTTCATGTGTTACTTATGGGTTCTGTGTTTTATTTCACAACAGGACCCACTAACTCCGCCCCCTCAGTGTCACCCGTCCCTGTCAATCAAGACCTCCCTGTTTCCTCGTAAGAAGGCCATTCAACTCTCATCCTTAGAATGTTACCCCGTGCCCATAAATGGGTACAACCGTTATAGACAGTCGTTATACTGTCGTTGATGTTATCCAATAACAGCCCTTCCCATGAACACACCACTAATTCAACCCTCTGCTGCGTCGGCTCTCCTGCCCCCAGGAGCTGCTCGCTGTGCCCTGGTTGCCAGGGAACGGACCGATGCCACTGCTCCTCCCGACCGGACCTCATTTCCACCTTCCCTCGGCGCAAGGACCGGTCGGCAGCCCAGGCCAAGGAGATAGTGGTGCTCACGAGGGAGTACAGCCCCCAGGGCTGTCAGAAGAGAGCCGAGGAGCAGCGTACCGCCGCCTCACCTCACGCAGACCACTGTGGTGAGGGCCTCCGCTAAGTCTTTATTTGCCATGGGGAGACGGTCACACATGGTCTCACGAGTCACCATCACGGTTGGCCAATGAGCCGGCCCATTTTTTTAGAACAATTGATGCCTTGCTCAGGAGATTTAACAACTAATAAGCATTTCTTTGTTTCGTCTTGGAGTGTGTGGTGTGCTTTTATTTCTCGAGTTAGGGTTTGAATGATGGATCATTCTGTGAACAGGGTCCTTCGTGCACTAGGAATGATTGGTGTGGAACGCACCACTAGTCAGGGCTAAAGATCTATGATTTACCACGGCATGCTTCTTAAAGGCTGCTAGCTCTCTTTATCTGCCATCGTCATGAACAGTTGTTAACTTTTGTCGGGTTCTACATTCATGCCCTTTACTAAGTGGCCCCTGAATCTTGTGTATTCCTGTCCAGATGACGATGCTGTTGCCGGACTGAGGAGTCTTCCTGGGGGCTCTGGTGGGAACAGCCCCCCCTCGTCCTCCCCCCGCTGCCCGGGGACCAGTGAGCAGGGCTGGCTCCAGAACAAGTGCCGCTCCCACTCCTTCACCTCAGGTCAGTGGACAAACACATACTGGTCACCGCCTTGTGTGGGCGACACCAGCGGCTGAAGCGGTAGCTAAGCAAACGTGTCGCTTGCTTCTGACCAGTTATGGGTAGATTCTGAAGAAGCTCAATTTAACTTTACTATGAATTACACACAACTGGGACAACATTAATGAAACTAAAGGACACACATACAGTTGAACAATGAACTGAACTGTTCTACAAGTGAGTTTTCTTTTCAGACGATTTATTTGGTATTTTATATAAACGTTGTCGTCCTTAAGAAGCAGCGCACAAACACGAATGAACAAGGAACAGCGCCCTAGCCTTTAGGGCTGCATGTTGCAGACAGCTGTGTTTAAACTGAAGAGTGGCTAAGCCCTCCGAAATCTCCTCGATAACTCACCTCCAGCTCGTGCTTCGGTCACCGTAAACATCTACAAACCGGATCGTTTGAGCTTGGCGATTTCTGTTCTATTTATTTATTGACTTTCCTGTTTATTTATTTATATGTGATCCGGTCCTTCTCTCCCCCCAGCAACGTACCAGAAGATCAGGCCGGTGATGAAGCTGCCCGCGGTGGGGAGAGGTGGGGAGCTGGGCTCCAGCTACTCTGTGACTCTGGTGATAGGGGACCGGTCCGGGGACCAGGGGCCTCCCGCCAGCGGGGGCCCCGACCCCCCCGTGCTGCTGGGCACAGCGGGTTGGACGCGGCGGGCCCCCACCTCTGAGGACAGCGGCCCCTGGAGCTACGCCAGCCTGCCGCGACCGACGCGCAACAAATCCGTCTTCAAGAAGATCTTCGGGAAGAAGGAGGGCCACGTGTGAGGGGCCCCCGGCCGGACGCGGTGCCGCTGGGGGGGGGGTTTCCTTATGTGGATTTTGTATCGTTTTTTTGTAATGTGCAGGGCACACGTTTTGTTGAAAAAGTAACCCGCCTGAGTCTAGGAGTTGCAGATTATATTTATGTGTGAGAGGGTGGACAGAGTTGCGTGTGATTTCGATTGAGCTTTGCCAGATCACTTTCGTGGTGACTCAAGTCAAGGTCGTACTTTTTGTATTCTTTTTCGTGTTCCAAAGCAAAGTCTTACATTTTGGGTTATGAATGTAATAATGCCTTTCATCACTATAATGTACTTAATCAAGGGACCCTTAGACCATAATTGTTGAGTTAATCATCTCCACCTCCACTTCAGACTATAGACCAAAAGAAACCAGAATACCAAGTTGCTTTTATTTAATATATGTTTGATTTGGCTATTGGTATCATATTGTTTGTATTGGAAGATTTTCTGTGATGGCAATATCCTGTTTTAGGTTAGGAGATATGCTACACCATTATTGGTTTCAGTGCATCCCACTTAAAAATGTTTCTTCTTTTGATTGTGAATGGAAGAGTTTTGTGTGAGAGTGCACTGAGTAGTTATAGAATAACTGAATGACAACATTTCCCCACCAATTTGCATTTGTCTGTTGTATTCCGAAATTGCTGCAGGCTACTGTTGTGTTTCGGTGTAAACGGTGGCGTACAAACGTACAAAAGATACTGCTTAGGTAAAAAGCAGCGTGTAATATAAAGGCTGATCCATTTTCTGATGTTTATCTTCCAGGGTTTGTTTTACATATACTGAATGTATACCACTCATACTACTTGTGTTCCACCATACGTGCTGTAGCCTGATTCACAACAATACAAGAGTAGTCCGATAGGACGCTCGGCCTTGCTTCACTATACCGTACCGTTGGTTTCAGCAGTTTGATACTGCGCGTGCTTGTTTAGGGAAGAACGTTTCATCACCAGTATTTCCTCGAGTCATTTATAATAAAACATTTAAACCAAACAACAGATTCAACAGATTTTCAGAATGGTTATTTTGCGGTATGATTATTCATAAATGCTGATTTTTCTGTCGAATTAATCAAGGTTTGTTGTGAAGCCAGCGGCCCAGAAAGAGGACATGAATAGGCAGGATGCTGCCGCAGATTAAAGGGTCGGGCACCGGAGCCGTTGCCTGCAAGATGTTCATTAGCCTTATTTTTGCATATTAAAGGAAACACACTATTCAAAGACACGACTCCATGACAAATTCACAATGTGCTTAGCATTAATACTGAAGCACGTTATGAACATACGTTGCAGAGCTATACAATCAGTTCATCCTATAGGCAGAGGAAGGTGAACCATACTTGCTGCTCCTCAGCAGTATAAAGACAATGAACCCCGACGCGTCTTGAGGAACAGATAGGAACGAGCTGCAGCGCGAGAAAGCGGCGAATGGATCGCTCCGTGTAACAAACACACTTTCTCTGTCGGTTAATATTGTGGAATATCGAGTTGGAAATCGTTAACAGCTCATTTGTACCTTGCGGTGCTCTCGCAGAAAAAATTGTCAGCCCAAGCATTATACAAACTGCTTTATCTCACGAGATCAATGGTGCTCACTACCACTCAACACCGACGCGATCAATGGAGCGATCAATACAACCACACTTGCATAGACAGTAACTATTACAGACGGCTGGTGAACATGAAGAAGCTCTGCAGACAATGAAGCACATCCATTCTAGATTCCCTGCCACTTAAAGGGAGATTTACTAATTAAACAGAGTAGTAACACACACACACACACACACACACACACACACACACACACACACACACACACACACACACACACACACACACA
>JAOPJO010000043.1:5247639-5257897 GCA_027123675.1 Molva macrophthalma | reverse complement strand
TGTGTGTGTGTGTGTGTGTGTGTGTGTGTGTGTGTGTGTGTGTGTGTGTGTGTGTGTGTGTGTGTGTGTTTTTTTATGTGTGTGTGTGTGTGTGTATGTGCGTGTGTGTGTGTCGATGCACATATGTGTGCCTATGTATACATTTGTGTGTGTGTGCGCGTGTGTGTGTGTATGCACGCATGTGTGACAATGCACGTGTGTGTGGGTGTGTGTGCGTGTGTGTGTGTGTACGCGTGTGTTGATGCACGTGTGTATATATATACGGTGAAAAACAAATTCCGGTGTTCACCTTTTTTAAAAAATGTCCTGAAAAGCCACATTTTTCCCACCCACCGCGGGGGGGCCGGGAAAGGCGGTGTGAGCATCCAGGTAGAAGGAGGCGATGTGATTGGTGGCCTGACTCTCCCTCTCCGTCTCCGTGCGCCTGACTTCCAGCTGAGCTTCCAGCACAAGGTGGGGGTTCTGTACTGCAAGGCGGGCCAGAGCACCGAGGAGGAGATGTACAACAACGAGGGCGCCGGCCCCGCCCTGGACGAGTTCCTGGACCTGCTGGGCCAGAGGGTCCGCCTCAAAGGGTTCTCCAAGTACAGAGCCCAGCTGGACAACAAGAGTGAGACACGCACACACACACACATGTACACCCAGCTGGACAACGAGAGTGAGACATACACGCACACACACACACACAGCTGGATAACAAGAGTGAGACACGCACACACACACATGTACACCCAGCTGGACAACAAGAGTGAGACATACATGCACACACACACACACACACACACAGCTGGACAACAAAAGTGAGACACACACACACACACACACACACACACCCCCAGCTTGACAACAAGAGTGAGACGCACTCAGACACACACCTAGCAGGACAACAACATGGAGATACACACACACCCAGCTGGACAAGAAAGAGACACACAGGCACGCACGCACACACATACACACACACACACACACACACACACACACACACACAGGCACCCACTCACAAATACGTGCATCCAACCGTACACACACACATACATTATGAAAATGAAACGCCAAAGATATAGCCTTTTTGTTATGTATTACCTCTGCACCCAATTTCAGCAAGGATGCATTCAGTCAGCTCCTCTTGTGTTTATCCATTGCCATAATACATCACAGCGGGGTCCCTGGTTGGTTACCGTAGCGTTATATATCCTCCATCCAACACAATGATGGCTCTCTGGTGACGAACGCGGCGTTTCCTCCCTGTGTTTCCAGCGGACTCCACCGGGACCCACTCTCTATACACCACCTACAAGGACTACGAGCTGATGTTCCACGTCTCCACCCTGCTCCCCTACACCCCAAACAACCGGCAACAGGTCAGTGGAGCAAAACTCGGTCCATTCCAACCAAAAGTCAACACACACCTCCATCACCACCACCACCACCACCACCACCACCATCACCATCTCCACCACCACCACCACCACCACCACCACCACCATCACCATCTCCACCACCACCACCACCACCACCACCACACACCCTGGGCTTCTGTGTAGCATGCCAGGCGTCCCTCTAGGTGCGGCAATAAGCAGCTTCCTTTTAGGATATCTCCCGGTCCCCTGCCGCTCTCCCCCAGGAGACTCATCTCGTACCGGTAATGACCTATCAGACGTAACTGAGAGCATCGCCATGGCAACGGCACCCTCCCCCCTACCTCCCTTTCCCTCCCACCCCCTGTAGTAGCTTTTTAATCAGCGCATCCCCAGGAGTTGGCTCTTGTTCTTGGTATTAGACAGGGGCTCTGTGTCTGTCTCGTCAAACGAGTGGGATTAATTGGATCCATTGGCGGGCTGGTAAGTGAAGGCCAGTAAATCCCAGATTACGGGAGTTCATCGTCTTAGTGATCCGACGCCACCATGGAGAAGGAGCGCTTTCGTTCCAAGTTGGACGGATGATAAAGTACCAATACGAAAAAAGCCTGGGTGTAATCTATTGAATATCAACGGATGTTTCTATTGAATATCTTTCAGGAGTTGGTCAAATAAACTGTGTTTTTTTATTTTATTAATGGGTCATGATCTACCGGGATTAGGATTATCCTCTCTTATTTAACCCTATTTTGCTATCGTATAAAATTGTGTGTTGGGTACTCCGTAAAGTCCCCCGGGCTCAACTTGCAGTGGTTCTCTGCACCCTCGACCTCTGGCTCACCCTGTGCATCACTTTGGCCTTTCCCCGGTTCACTGCTGCACTCTCCATTCACTGACTCCCTTCGTTAGCAGCCTTAGCTCTGCTCCTTAGCAACAGCTCTGGGGGTTGAGTGATGTGCCGAGGAGATACGAAACTATTTCTGTGACTTTATTTATTAAAGTATGGAATTTGACATTTGACATTTTGCATGTCAAGGTTCCAGCATTGTTTTGTAAAGTCTTTGGTAGTGCAAAACAACAACCTTTTGCAGTTATAGTTCTCTGACGGATTTTTGAATATACATTCCTTACCTGTGTCTGAGTAACATTTAATTAAATGCATTTTATTGTCTGGAGCTGCAATGTCAGAAAGCTTTTATTTACTGTGGGATTTTCATGAACGCTCCATTCCCCTTTCTTTCTTTCTGTCTACATTTCAATCGTTTATTATTGCTTGATACCTGGAAATTTCCCAAGAAATATATTTGCCTACGCATATTGTTGTCTTCATTGGTTTATTCTCCCCATTTCTCTAACAAAGGCATGTCTTTGATTCCTTCCCTCTCCTCTAAACCTTCCAGTTGTTGCGGAAGAGGCATATTGGCAACGACATCGTCACCATCGTGTTCCAGGAGCCCGGAGCTCTTCCCTTCACGCCCAAGAACATCCGCTCTCATTTTCAGCATGTGTTTGTTATCGTCAAAGTCCACAACCCCTGCACTGATAACGTCTGCTACAGGTGAGCGGAACCGGAACACGGCCCCACCACATCTCGGTGAAAGGTCAAAGGTTGATTTTGGGGAAGAGAGTCCAAATGAGTCATCATGCAATTGGAGGTGGACTGGAGAATGAGAGATCCAGATGACACACCTATTTCACTGACTTTGATAAGAACACCTTTAAACCAAGGCACTATCTTGAATGAATTGAGCCCGTTTCCTTCACAATCCTCACACAAACCTTGTACAAAAGGGTATGACTGAGACCCGTTTGAAGAGATGATGAGATCTGTGAAACGCATAAATATCCAAAAATACTTTTATTGGTGACTTTCATGACTTCATATTAGACTGAGCGTGTTTAAAGTGTCTCTTGATGTATTTTCACTGCTGTGACACCTTCAAATTACCAGTGATGACTCACTAGCAAAGTGTTGTTTGAAGTCAAGATTACTCTGGAAAAGATATGAGCCTCTGCTTTGAGGCTCCGCTCTGTCTGCCTTACCTAGGTCTAATCTATTCCGCCCCGGAAGCCTTACGAGTTAAGAACCCTTCCGATAGCCACCAGTTACACAATCCAATAAAATGAATTGTTGAATCCGTCTCTTAGTTTGCTTACTGCTGGAATCCCTGTTCTGCGTTCGGAGCAGAAGCCCTCTGGTCACCGCTCTCCTTCTGCTTCCTCCCCCCTTCGCCCCTCGCCAGTGTGGCCGTCTCCAGGTCCAAAGACGTGCCTCCCTTCGGACCCCCCATCCCCAAGAGCGTCACCTTCCCCAAGTCGGCGGTGTTCAGGGACTTCCTGCTCGCCAAGGTCATCAACGGAGAGAACGCGGCGCACAAGTCGGAGAAGTTCCGAGCCATGGCCACGCGCACCCGGCAGGAGTACCTGAAGGACCTGGCCGAGAACTTTGTCAGCACGGCAACCATCGACTCCGCCGTCAAGTTCAGCTTCATCACCCTCGGGGCCAAGAAGAAGGAGAAGGCCAAGCCGAGGAAGGATGCGCACCTCTTCAGTGTGGGAGCCATTACATGGAGCGTCCGCGCCAGGGACTTCGGTCAGTCGGCCGACGTGGACTGCCTGCTCGGCATCTCCAACGAGTTCATCATGCTCATTGAGGAGGACTCGAAAAACGTTGTCTTTAACTGTTCCTGCCGCGATGTGATTGGTTGGACCTCGGGCATCATGAGCATTAAGATCTTCTATGAGCGGGGCGAGTGTGTCATGCTTTCGGCGCACGACAACTGTGGAGAAGACATCAGGGAAATGGTCCAGAGGCTGGAGGTAAGACACTGGAAATGTTTGCTGCTAAATTCGATTTCAACGCTATTTGGGTGACTAACAAGATTAACTTTATCTTCAAAAACACACTGCTCTGTTGTCTCTTTAGAGCCCCCGTTCAGTTCATTTAGACTTCACTTTTAGAAAACTTCTCAGTTCACTTACATTTTTAAGTGAGTAGCAATACCAGTGGATTTCTCCTGCTTGAGGAGGTTTTCAAAGGAAACTGTCAAAATAAATAATTACTTTGCTTTTGTGTGTGTGATGTATTACTAAGCAATAATCATGCAATCTACAGTTATGAAACTAATCCTAGGTTAGCTTTTCTTATCCGAAAAGTTTGAAATGTAAAATGTTTTTTGGATTTGAAGCTAATTCCACAGTAGCAGTTGCAAATAGCTGAAGACAACAGTGACCGTTTGCGATAGAGTAGAGAATTAGCATTGTATCATCCACCCACTTCTCTACAAGCATCTACAGGATCAAGGACTGGGTGGCGCAATCGCCAGCCTCCTTTAACAAGGATCTTAGGGGAGGTGAGGCCAGTGGGGTACCAATCCATATCAGAGTTAAACCATTCACCCCTCCTGGACATTTGCTAACACAAAGCTCCACTTAAACACGGAGAAAGGGTGTAGACTCCACGTAGACAGGGCCAACGTCTGGAGGATGTGAGTGACGTGTGACCCACCACACACTGCCTCTGTGTGCTCGTACAGCATATTAACTCAAATAACCCAACAGGTTTTGGAGCCGTCATGATTGAGTCATTTTTCAGCGCGTGCTAAGCGTTGTAGGACATTTTAAATAATCCAATGGGTTTATGGCAATGAGCATTAAGCCTTATTTATTATGCTGGTGGTTGTGGTGATTTTTCTCTGTGGCAAAATAACACATATCTAAAATATTACACTTTGCCACACATTGCGTCCCTATTGAATGAGTTAATCTAGTTTGATATATGGTATCCTGTCAGTCATAATATGTCTTTCTCCTCCATTCTAATTGGCTGATGTTTTGCGCTGCTGTGGCCTGGCCCGTACTTGTGGTTCGTGCCAGAGTGTTTTCAGTGGGTACTTGTTGGTTTGGCCCCGGACCTCTGCTTGTGAGGTGAAGCCTAATTCACAGAGTCCATTGAGGATTTACCACTCTCCTGTGGTGGGGCTTTTGGCTCATCACATCAGACCAACGTTGGCACGCAGACCGGGGCTTAGGTGGTCCCCTTGCAGATGCTACCTTGCATCATTAGCATTAAGCGGTATAAAAACCCCAGAGTGTTTTTTTTTAGGGTCTTGACCATAGCTGATGCAACACTCCTGTGCCAGGTGACTCATTTAATGGAGTGCAAGATTAGGGATGATTTGATTGTCTAGCCTTACCTCACATTGCTGGATGGCTGGCTGCAGGTAGTCTGGGGAAAAAACACAGGACAGAACATTCTGCCCTAACCCAGTTTTGAAGCAGGGGAAAGGGAAGGATGCAGGATTTTTGGGTCTGCCGGACCAAGAATAGAGGAACTCTGAACTGCATTTCTGGCTTCACTTCTTCACTTCCACAAGGAGCTGTTCTGTTAGTCTGCACAATACTATGGCCCAGTTTTTGGCCTATTATATCAATTGAGTTTGTGTACATAATTGATCATACATTCATAAAAAATGTATACCAGGCTAAATTGAGTATGCACTTTGTAACTTCTCAACTTATTTTTGCCGATTTAAGGCAGATATGGAACACTTTCGTCACATTAATGTGCAGCATAATAAACCTACTTTTTTATTTCGATTTGTGAATAGTTGTAGTTGTGTAGTATGTATTAATACTAAAACATCGACAATTTGGCAGCAGCCCATGCTAGCTCATAATCACATACGGAGCTGTGAGAGTATTTAGCATACCAAACCTTAAGGTGACTCATATGTCACTAAGAATCTGCAGGAAGATGGACAGAATAGTACATTGTGGGAAGTTTACGATTAGCCAAATGATATCACTCCCTCGTTGGCTATGCTTATCCCCTTTCACGTTAAACGCACCCGCGCGGAGGAGTGCGTGATGCAAATTAAACAGCTCAGAATCTATAAAGCTGTTGAACCATGAATGACCATTAAGCATGAATAAGAGCGCTGCCTCTCCGTCGGGGAGGATCCGTGGTCAGCGTGAGCCCCAGAGGTCCTTTTGCTTCCTTACGTCCCTGAGGGGGTAGGCCAGGCTCAGGTTCCACTGCGCGGCTTTCTCCGCAGGCCTGTGATGTAATCTGAACCAGGGGGCAGACGGAACGTGAACAGATTGTCCACTCTAACATATGGAATAGCCCAGCATGGGGGCACGGCTAAAAGCTTTGTAATAATGTCCAGGGAGCTCCCTTGGGTGCAATGGATGGCCCCCCTACTTGCTGCGGCAGGACCCACTGACTATGCTAGGTTCACTCTAACCAACGCTAATGGGGAATTACCTCATCTGAGCATTAGCCCTCTCTGTGGTGTCGAGTTAAGTGAGGTGTGTTTTCTAAGTCAAACAAACACATGTCAATGAATGGATTCATATTAGCCCTGCATTACCAACATACTAGCTATGGCTATTTGACCTTGTTTCCAAGTCATTTCATCTTGTCTATAATAGTCATGTGATGCATGTTGCAAGCTATACAGCCAGTACATCATTGTGTCATTTAAAAACATAATTCATCTATTCTATATATATATTTAATTCATCATAGAATTATTACTTTTAATTATTATAATGCGTTTTAGGCTTTATTTAGAATAGAGATATGAGAAGATATTTTCTCAGTAAAACTCGTAAACTGGTCTATTCTCACCTGAGCTAAATAAGCTAAATAATATTTAGCTCACCCTGGTGAATGGTTTTTGTTGTGCTTAATTCAGTCGTATTTTGTTTGTCCCCATTTGGCTAATTCCCTTTAAAAGCGGTGAGCATTGTTTCCTCCTGTGTGAACATTATTTCCTCCTCCATCAGGGTACACCATCAGGATTACAAGCACACCACCGCCCAAGCGTAGCGGGGCCTTGTCGAGAGAAATGGCTGCCAGTTTTAATGTGGACCATGTATAGTGAGCCATAAATTCAGTTATTGCAGATAATAACCATGTTGCGCTTCTCCCTAAAACCGTTTTCTCTGTGTCTGAATTTACTCTGTATAACGTTGTTAGGCAGCAACCCAGTATAACATTGTTGGAACATTGTTTTACCAATATATTAAACACCGTATAACATTTTTATTCAGCCATAAAATAACGTTGTTTTTTTTTCTCCGAAAAACTGCTCTGTATGTGTTTTAATGCTTATAATGCCAATGGGGATTTGGCTGTGCGGTATATTAAATTGTAAATCAATGTTATTATAGGGTCTAAACCTTGGAAATAAGCACGCCTCAGTACATTTTAGAGGACGTCTTCACTTAGTGTAAGTAGAAACAGATCCTTTCTTTGTGAGGTGTCAGATGGCTGCCAAGGACGGAACAAGGTCATAACTAGTTCTTACACACCTCTTTCGTTCCTCACAGACAGAAGTGCCCACTGAGAGGGCTGTTCATTCTTTGCTTTGATTTCAAAATGGCAGCATTGGTGTATATATCCAGGCAAAACATTTATTTTGAGCTTATGGCAGGTTGTGTAACTGTTCCCCTGCACCCAATCGTTAGGACTAGACCTTAAAATGCAGTCCTCTCCGGCGTTGAGACGTATAGCAAACATGCGGACAGACATCATGCTAGTCCCGTTATCATAATAACTTCACAAGCTGCATGTATACTAGGAAGGAGACAACGAGAGCCCTGTTCACCACAACGCGTTCTGCCATGATGAGAATCCCAGGCCCGCCAATTTCCGAGATTGGACAGAACGAAGAGACGGAATGATGACATTTAGAAAGCCATTATTTAGACCTAATGAGTCCTCGACAAAGAGCAGTTTGATTCCTGCATGGCCGTATGGTATTCAGACACATAGATTGTCTCCCTAATTCCCCGGCCAGTCCTCTCCTCCCCGAGCACGCGGACAATTCTCTTCTAGCCCTGCATGTTTTATCCTGGGTCATTATTTAGATAGTGGCTCATCTCTCCCTAGTGCTCCTTTGGCTTTGATCATTTGATTATGAGGGCCTGAAGAGGGCTTTTAATTTGGAAGAGTACTTTAATAAATCCTTTTGTCCTTTTTTTATTTTCAATGCCTAGAAACTATACTCCATGCATGCTATTATGCCTTGTTTTGTACACTCCCAAATTGTTAAAAAACAACGAATAGTTACTCAGCATAAATAACTTTACTCACCTTAAATAAATAAATTACTCACCTTAACTAACTGACCCATTACCTTTACTAGTGAGATAGATCATGATTTACTCATGGTTTACTAAAACTCGTGAAAATCATATGTATGTCAGTGCTGCAGCTCAGCATATTTAGCCCATGCTCTCAGCCTATGGACTAAAAGGTATGGGTCAGAGGGAATGGCAGTTTCTATGACTGGAGGTTGGAGGAAATAGACATTTCTTGAAGCATACTTGATGAGGGCCTCCCTCGCTCCTGCTGCCTCAGGTTTCTAGCGGTGTGAGAGGCTGCTGACGTGTTGACAGGCCAGACGCTGAGCTAATGTGTCCCTGACACCAGCTGCCACTTCGGGGCAAATTAAGTCAGTCAACCGGAGTTGACCCAAGACCGATCTGATGGCCGCTTCAATGGGATCATTGGCGTCACCGGAGAACGAGTTGTGGTACTCTCTGAAATGAAAAGTTTGCAGTGCCACCGGAAAAATATGTTTACAACGACTTACTTCACGACTTACTTCAGGAGACAGGGGGTTGTTTAATCCATTGAATTTTCATTAAAAAAGTGAACTGCCACCTGATAGGCTGCAGGATTAGTGGGCCCAGTCGGTGCCTTGGAGCCAAAGTTCCCGATTGCTGTAAACATCTGACATGTCATTTAGATTGACGCTTGGATTTGCACAGTGCTTGTGGGTGATTTAGTTGTCAATAGGCACCTCTCAACCTAATCTATTGGTTCAGGGATGCACCCTTCTACTGAAAAGGTTTTGGATTAGCAAGACAAAGACACTAATGCAGCCCTGCCTGAGGATAGAGTTCCTGTTATGCTTCGTTCACCTTAATTCCCTTCTATTTGTTTGCTTGTGTCTGCGCGTGTATGTAAGGGACTGTGTGTGGGGTTGGGTGTAATGCACTGTAAATTAAAAAAAAAAAACATACTTTGCAGCACAAGTGAGACTCCCCTAGCTTACCGTATTCATGCTCACATCACATACATGTCTTTGGTGTTTCCTTCCTGTACAGTCTCAGTCCTCGTGAGCTTTATTGTGCGCTTGCGACCCAGTAAAGCGGTTGGTCCTTCTGGTTCCAGATCACCACCAGAGGCTGCGAGACCTCAGAGATTATCTTGCGCCGCAACGGCCTGGGCCAGCTGGGCTTCCACGTGAACTTTGAGGGCATCGTTGCCGACGTGGAGCCCTTCGGCTTCGCCTGGAAGGCGGGGCTGCGGCAGGGCAGCCGGCTGGTGGAGATCTGCAAGGTGGCCGTGGCCACCCTCACCCACGAGCAGATGATCGACCTCCTGCGCACCTCCATCACCGTCAAGGTGGTCATCATCCAGCCCCACGAAGACGGCACCCCGCGCAGGTAACTCACCCCCCTCTGTCGTTTTTTGTAACCATCTGGACCATAGAATGTATTAAATATGGACTATTCTAGTCCTCGTGCCTTTGTCTGTCACTGAGCATGCCGTACTCTGTATTTTTTGTGTAAACATTCTAGAAATGAGCTTGGCTTTTTTGGGGGAATTTCCTTCAACAAGGAAAAGGTCATACTGATAAAAAAAATGTAAGATGCAGCATATTTAGGAACTCTTCCCCTGCGCGCAGGGGATTTGCATCGAGAAATGCTTACATACGATTTTCTTTTTTTGTTTAAGCATATTGCTCTCATTAGGTGCTCTTTAATTTCTCTGGAGAGATGGATCTTTTGTACTGATTGTACTGTAGAGAGAGAGAGAGAGAGAGAGAGAGAGAGAGAGAGAGAGAGAGAGAGAGAGAGAGAGAGAGAGAGAGAGA
>JAOPJO010000043.1:5130768-5145751 GCA_027123675.1 Molva macrophthalma | reverse complement strand
GAGAGAGAGAGAGAGAGAGAGAGAGAGAGAGAGAGAGAGAGAGAGAGAGAGAGAGAGAGAGGGAAAGAGAGAGAGAGGGAGAGAGAAAGACAGAGAAGGTTGGGGGGCTGGCGAGAGAGGGAGCGAGAGAGAGAGAGAGAAAGGGAGAGAAAGAGAGAGAAAGAGAGAGGGGGGGGGGGCTACTGCTGCACTTTGTCAAACTCAGGACACTGCAGACGAGGCTGTCACGATGAGAAACGACCAGTAAACCAAGAGGACTCTGACATCGTTGCCTCTCTTTTTTCACCTCTTGGGGCGCTGTTGCAAAAGCAAACAATGTCAATTTAAATGGAACGTATACAATTATGTAAAAACTAAAGTAAATGCAGTAATTTACTATTTTACACATTCCTTGTATAAAATATGAAATAGCCCTGAAAAGAATCCAATGTGAGCATGTTAAGCATATTATTTAACCATGTTAAGTAGTTAGGCAACATTCCCTTTTTTCCCCCCAGTACTTTCAGTTCGCCAACACATCATTTTTTCCCGACACTGGGTCATGTGAACACGGGGAGCCGTGAGGAACCTCTCCCATTCCCCTTTGACCCCACTGCAACATTTGTCCAACTTTGCACCACCCACGTCAAACAGAAAATGTTGCTGTTTTCTCAGCAAAATCACTATTGATGGATCGCTGGAAGGCTGGTGGGTGGGGTTGTTAGGTAGGTAAGAGGTACACATACTTTAGGGATAATATAGTGAAAAAGTTCTGGGATAGGAGGGATAGAGAGTATTGGTTGATCAATAGGAACCTTGTTCCCCGTCAGTCATTGTATACTGGAGGCATATCCTGTCATCCTGACTATATCGGTGCTGCCAAACAAGTACCACTCAACGATATTGTTGCGTGATATCACATATTTTAACAGTGCAGGCAATGCCAGATATATAAATCTGAATCCGGTAAAAAGCCTGTAATGTAATATGTTTTTCAAAGTAAACAATCTTAATTTTAAATCCATAATTCGACCGTTAGGTGGCACTAGAATCCCATTTTTGAGATAAGGATAAAGGATGGAGAACCGCCCCTATTTATCTTCTCTTGACCGCAACTAAATGTCACTAATTAAATTATTCCATGATACATTCCATGTATAATCCAAACTGAGAAACGTGGAATGCTCTGGAATGTTGTGTGACTTATTATTTAAAAATGATCACGAGGCGGTAAGGCAAACAAATCCAGCCGTTCCTCACGTGGCATAGCTCCAATTAGTGTATGGAAAAGTAGGCTACACTGTCCTTTATGTAACGTTCAATTAACTCGGCCATTGAGCGTTTGCCATGCAATGGTCTGCTAATACACTCATAGCTGGAACTTCATAAAACACGTGTCACGTAGTTCTACCCTGGCATCGTTTTCTATACCTGGCCATTCATGTATAGACTTTCATTTAATGGTCAACGCTACATTGCTGTCTCCCGTTATTCCTGTGATGACTGAGATTTGCTGAGAATTAGTTTAAGTTTCAGTTACGTGGCTTCCGATGATCTAGATACTTCACTGCTCCGTGTCACCTTATAATTCCTCTCTTAGACTGAGCGAGATGCAGTTTTACTATCAATGAACTTGAGTGAACCTGAATAACCAACGTTGCTTAACGTTGAACAAAACGAGACGTCTCTCAGTCTCTCCCACTAATAATCTCTTTCCCATTTGTATACGAGGAGGAACAATCCGCGCCCCTCACAACTCCGCCCCGTGTTCGACCCCTTCGTAAACTCCACTCCACTGCTTCTCATAGGAGCCAAGGCGTCACTCTTTGGTCTACCTACCCTCTGAGAAGCCCCACGACGAGACCGGTGGCACTAAACACGACAATGGGCTTTCAGGAACAGGGTTGTCTTCTCTGCGCGACCCTTGTGGTAACGCTTGTAACGTGGGTGCAGTGTGTAACAAGAGGAGAACTCTTTCCATTCGGACCGAGCCGGGACCAGTCGCTGCCGCAAGGGAACGACCAGACGCTCCAGCTTGCATTGGATAAACCAATCTTTTTTTATGATGAAGCCTTCAATAACATCTATGTAAGTTATTTAAGTGATATAAGTTATATCTGCTTAGCTGCGCCTATAATCATATATAGCCATCATTTGTATGTTAGTGATCACAATCAATACATCTTTATTAAAAAAATAATAATTTATGTACCTATATTGTAACTAACAGATTTCGGTAACGTCATTGTTGCGCACGTATTATTAATCGACAAGCTTGTCTATTGAAAACTTAAAAATACAACTGGGACATTTCAAACGGTCTGTTAACCATCGACCGTGTTTAGAAACAGTTTATTTATGTTCATCATTTTGTTTGAACTAGGCTTCTCTGTGGAATGCTATGTGGTCACGCTTTCTTGCGTGGGGTTATCGTTTTACTGTTGACCAGGGGCCAAAGTACTGAACAAATCTTATTTTGCAATCCATCCTAAAGCAAAGATCCTCTCGCAGAAGTTATGTTGGAGCCTGCTTGACAAAATGCTCTCGCATATTGTCATTTTCATAAAACAAAAAAGATAATATTATATCTATGACTAGTATTCTATATATAATATTGTGATCATGAATCGATAATAAGGCTGTACACATCATTTAAAAAAAGGAAACTTTGTTTAGAAAATCTGCTCAATTGACCGTTGTTCTGACTCAAAAACATAGCACACATAGACGCATGTTTCAACCTTGTAGCCTAGGGCTTTTGGGGCAATTGTGCTCGACAACCGACCAATTATGTCTATAGGTAAATACTGAATCTGTGTTTTCATTTTATTTCGATAATTCAGATAATTTATTTCGATAAGTCACTTTAAAGTATATTAAAATAATTGGCTTTGAACCCCAAGAGCTTACTAATGCCCTTATCAAGTGACAGGGTTTAAGTCTATTACAGCTGTCCTTGTACATGTTTACTTATAGTTGTGACAGTGTGAGCATATTAATGTTGCCGGCGGAGAAAGGTTTAATACTCTAAGTGTGTAGGTGTCTATCGTGCACTCCCCAAACTGGTGTGGTTGTGCATGGAAGGCAAGTTATGTGTGCTGCTGCAGTGATTATTACGGCTTGTCATCTTGTTTAATGACCAGGCCACATCAATGGATGTCTTAATATGGCTATGCCCTGTGGGGGAAGAGCAACAGACATGATGTAAGTTTATTTAAAAAAAAAAGGTAAATAATTACACTTGTTACAAGTTCATTGTTTCAGGTAGGATTAACTCTGTAGTATGACCATGCACACATACCTACTTCTTTTCAAGGGGCCAGATGTGTGCAATGGGGTTTGCTTTTCCCAATGCTGTCTTGCTTTCTGGCAGGAAGTGGCTGTGGTGAAGATTATTGTGCAATCTGTAGGATCTCTGGGTCTGGGGTACGGACAGGAAACGGTATGCTCTGGCCAGAAGCGGTGTGCTAGTTTTTCCCGGCGCTGCTCGGGAAGTACAATAAATAACAATGTGTGTGTGTGTGTGTGTGTGTGTGTGTGTGTGTGTTTCTTTTCCTATATTTACAGGACCCCATTTATTCATTGAAATAATTTCATGAATTCATTCAGAACTTGACGAGTGTGTTGAAAGAGGAGCAGCCGTAGCCGCAGATCACATCTTGTGTGTTTGTTCATTAGCGACGTTTGTGGGCCGGTGCATGCTGCCCCGAATCATTAGTCTAATGAGCGTGGAATAGAGATCAAAGTGGGCCCAAAGCACACACACTGTGTTCACCTCTACCGCAGAAGAAAGCCTGCATGTGTCATTCCAGCTCTTTTGGAACAAGTCTGTAAAAGCCATTAGGTCATCACGGTACATTCCCCCCACCCCCAGGCTACTAACTGAAACCCTTTTTCATTTACATTTAGCAGAGGCTTTTATCCAAAGCGACTTACAACCATTCATAACCATTCATACACACACACACCGACGGCGGAGTCGACGCCATGCAAGGCGACAGCCAGCTCGTCGGGAGTAGTTAGGGTTAGGTATCTTGCTCAGGGACACCGTGACACTCAGCTAGGAGGAGCCGGGGATCGAACTAGCAACCTTCCGGTTACCAGCCCTACCTCCTGAGCTAAGCCGTACCATTTCGCTTTCTTGTTTCAGGTCAGCACCAACGGCTTTGTGTCCACGGCCCAGCCGACCGCCGAGTCCACATACCTCGGCAGCTTGCCCACAAAGTTCGGCATGATCGCCGCTCTGCAGGGCGACCTGGACACCAGCGATGGCGTCGGAAAGGTGTTCTTCCGGCAGGACCACAGCCCCGCTGTTCTGCGGCAGGCGGCCAACTACATCAAAAGTGCCTTCCCAGACGACCAAGAGGGGGATCCCACCCACGTGGTGGTGGTCACCTGGGTAGATGTCGCCACCCATGAACCCCCGAGCAGAGGGGATGGCATGGACAAGAAGGTGAGATCCACTCGATGGGCCGCCATGGAGAGAGAGGGCTGTTGCTACTGAACTGAACCCACTTATTTATATTATTTATCTTTCATCCTACAGAGGAACACCTTCCAGCTAGCGATTGCATCCCATGAGACGTCCTCTTTCGCAATTTTGCTTTACGAAAGGGGCGGCGTGCAGTTCTACTCCACACCAATAGGGAGCGCTAGTGTGCCCATGCAAGTTGGCTTCAGTAAGGGTTTGGTCCAGGGCTTCTTTTATTCCACTCAAGGGCCCTACTACCCCATCGCTTCCGATGAGGCCACTGTCAGGGAGCTAGCGGAGTAAGTATCTGAGCACCGTCTGCTTAATCTTAGGAACGTCATTCATAAATTGAAAATTTGGTTCCTGAATACATGAAGATTGTGCCAAGAGTTATTGTTCCAATCTGTTCCATCCCTCTCAGGGAGACCAACTCGGGCGTGCGCGGTGTTTACGTGTTCGAGGTTGGAACTTCGCCCTTGTTCTCCAACGTTGCCCCGGGTGAGGTCACCGACCTACCGGCCGAGAGGCCCCAGCAGCCGGCCCCCGAGCCCAGGAGGACCGCTTATGATGCGGGACAACAGGTGGAAGACCCCTCTCTTCAGTTCCACCCCAACTATCGCCCGGTGCACCCCGAGGTGGTGGTGGTGGGTGACGCGGACATTAACGTAGACGGTGGGTCTGTGTGAGGCAGGGGGTTCGATTGATTCTGCCGTTCACTGTGGCAGCGCTGCACCATTGTCTTCACGTGTGTGAGTGCCGTCATTCCAAACTCCCGTCTTTTTACGCTTACCATCCCGTCCGTTTCGCTCTGCTCGCAGTGTTCCGGTACAACTCGGAGACGTGCGCCACCGGCAGAAGCAACTGCGGCCCCTTCGCCGAGTGCCGGGACTACAGCGGGGGCTACTGCTGCCACTGCACGCCTGGTTTCTACGGCAACGGGAAACAGTGTGTGGCGGAGGGTGAGAACCTGATCCCGCGCTGCATCAAAACGCCAGCACGCGGCAGGAGGCCTTCGGCGAGACGTTAGAGACGACGGTTTGGTCTCTCTTGCAGGAAAACACCAGAGGATCAACGGAAAGGTGCATGGAAAGGTTTACGTGGGCCAGTCCCCCTCGCCGGTGGAGTTCAGCAACAACGACCTCCACTCGTACGTGGTGGTGAACGACGGGCGCTCCTACGTGGCCATGAGCGACATCCCCGACAGCCTGGGGCCCTCGCTCCAGCCCCTGTCGGCCCTGGGCGGGGTCATCGGATGGGCCTTCGCCCTGGAACAGCCCGGCTTCAAGAACGGCTTCAGTATTGTTGGTGAGGGAAAGATTCTAGACAATCGGACCAAGCGAGAACAAACCATTTGGGTTCACTTCGGCTTTGCCACTTCAACTGACGTCTTCGTTATTTGCGTCGCTCATGAATATTTTCATTTATTTCATGAAGCATGCATCTGTTGATGCGCCATGCTCTGAAAAGCTCGGCTCCGGGAGCAAACGGCTTCCCCTTAACGTCTCAGAAAGGATTCTCCCTACATTACCTCATCTCTGACCCAGAACAGGCACAGAGGGAGGGGATGGGCTCGGGGGTGTGGGGTCACAGTTCATTCGGAGCATCAGCGGGATGCTCCTCTTGATGTTTTTCCTTCCTCCTTCCTCCTTTCCTGCAGGAGGGGAGTTCACAAGGAAGGCGGACGTGACCTTCCAGCCGGGGAACGAGAAGCTGACCATCACGCAGGAGTTCAAGGGCATCGACGAGCACGACCACCTGGTGGTGAGCACCACGCTGGAGGGCCGGGTCCCGGAGGTGCAGCGCGGGGCCACCGTGCAGCTCGACAAGTACTCTGAGATCTACCAGTACTCCAGCAACCGTAAGACACGCAGACCGGGTCTTGTCGACGTCAAACACGCCCGAAGTCGTGGATACATAAACAACACGAGTAATCAGTAGACAGTTGCAAACTTCTAAGTTGCAAACAATGCTACTTATCAGGCATTACATGGCAGGATATTAAATCTAGATTATATATATATTATAGATTATATATATTATAGATTTTGATTGTTTTGACAAATTAGTAAAAGCCGTTCCTAAACATGATTGCATAGAAATAAATTGCAATTTTTCTTGATTCTTGATTTTGCCTTGCAAAATATCATGTTATATACACGTGTGCTTTCCTCTTTTTTACTCCCTGCGTGTGTCTGTTAATGCTGTTAGACGTGACCCTGTCTAATTCCCAAGACACTTTTGAATGATCGCTCAACCTTTCAAGTGGTACAGGGGAAACAGAGTAAGGCAAGGAAACCATACCTTGCCTGTTGGTTTAAACCACATCTGTCCTACCGCTCATCAGTCATCAGCTCGTCCTCCACGCGGGACTACGTGGTCACCTTGCCCGAGGGCACGTCCGAAACCAGGACGTACCAGTGGCGCCAGACCATCAGCTTCCAGAGCTGCCAACACGACGAGTCTTCCAGGGGCATGAAACCCACCCAGATGCTCAACGTGGACCAGATCTTCGTCATGTACGACTCCAACAACCAGCTCATCCGCTACGCCATGAGCAACAAGATAGCCGATGTCAACGGTGAGGTCACGCAGGTTTATTCTCGTCCCCCCCGTGAGAGTTCCTGTTTTGGCATTATTTCACTTCCTTCCTGGTGTACTAGTGTTCCCCATCCTGGCCCAGATAGCTCATGTGGGACTACTCTGTCCTGATAGCCTGGTGATTGCTATCGGTGATTGGTAAGGAAAGGGAGTGGAGGGATCTTATCCTCTCAGGGCGGCCGCTGTAGACCATGTGAACGTTGAACATGACCGGGCCCCGTCCTGTGTGTCCTGGACTCAGGAGGAGAACCTGAGGAGAACCCTTGCTTCACCGGGAGACACGGGTGCGACACCAACGCTGTCTGCCGCCCGACAGAGGGCATGTACTTCACCTGCGAATGCGCCGTCGGATTTGACGGCGACGGTCGCTCATGCTACGGTATGTAGCCGCAACATTTGTACAAAACATCCCATCGTGTACATCCCATACATATATACATATACATATATATATATATTACAAAAGTGTCTTTGAAGGGGAAAGAAATATAATTTGTTTTCCCAGATGGATGTTTTGTAGGGGGTTCACCAGACATGGTAAAACACATGGTATCACATTTATGTGATTAATGATCCCATCAGGGAAATGGTATGTCTGTAAGGGGCCATCGTTTGATTTGCCATTAGACCCAATTAGTAATTCCTTCCTTCCTGGGAAGCTGGACACTCCTTGACAATTAGCAAAGCGAGACCTCAGCGTAAACAAAGCCACTGTATTACTGCACCACATGGTCCCAGACCAAACATTCAATCAAAGGACAGCATATCCAGTTCCCAGCCCTCTCTCAGCATATGTTTTACTTGAGAGAGGGATCAGACAGGAACTGCTGTAGGGCACGAGGAGGAGAGAAAAAAAGGAGGTTTTTCAGTCACCATAAAGATAGGTTCTCGAGATTGTTGTAATTAGGAAAACTGGAAACGCCTCCGATGATCCTAAGAAAGCGGCATCAGGAAAAAGACAATGTACAGAGTTCAGTGGGACACTGTAATCAACTGAAATTCTTTGATGATTCACTTGTACTGTCGTTGTCTGTATGTATGCCTACCAGACGTCGATGAATGCAGAACGATCCCTAATATCTGTGACCAGAATGCCATCTGCAACAACCAGCCTGGAACTTTCCGTTGTGAATGTCACGAAGGCTATCAGTTTGCCAGTGATGGGCATGCATGTGTTGGTAAGTGGCGTGTATGCATTGCTAAGTACAATTGCAAGTCTCCAATAATAGTGGTTTGAAATGTTCAAACAAACAAACATAAACGGTAATATAAGGCATAAAACCTTTGTTTATCACAAATAGAGAGTTATTGAGTCCATGATTAGTAGTATGGCGTGGCATGGCTGAGTTGAGCTAGTACTGGGGAAAGAATAATAAGGGTCCAGGAGTGTGTGTGTGTGTGTGTGTGTGTGTGTGTGTGTGTGTGTGTCTGTGTCTGTGGGGGGGGGGTTGTGGGTGTTGTCTGTGTGTGTTGTCTGTGTGTGTATTGTCTGTGTGTGCGTGTTGTCTGTGTGTGTGTGTGTGTCTGTGTGTTCACGCAAGTCGTTTATCCCGAGTTTCTTACTTTCTGTAGCAACCTTCCTAATGCTTGCCATGGACCAGCGGACGGCTCACCATCATTAGCTTTGAGTGTTTGTGTTGTAGTGTGTTTGATACATCAGATCAGAACAGGTTTTGCTAAGACGTAAGTCCTGGTGTCTTTGCTAAGACACCAATTGGGGCTTCATTCGTTTTATATCAACATTTATATTGACATTGACGGTTAATCCCGGTTTGATTTCCCGCTCATTCTCCTCCTCAACAGGAGTCAGCCGACCTGTCAATCACTGTGACGAAGGATCCCACGACTGTGACATCCCTGAGCGCGCTCAGTGCAGCTACACTGGAGGTTCCGCCTACATCTGCTCCTGCCTGCCAGGATTCATAGGCGATGGCAAAGTGTGTCAAGGTGCGCTTTCTGGATTCGCCATAAAAGCACTTCACTAGTACATGGAAACTATCCACACAGCGATGGTTGAGCGAAATATGTGTTTACAATAGGATACTTCACTCAAGTGTTTTGTTTTTAGTTATGACAATCATTTCAGCCTTCGCATTCCACAACAAGGATTTTGGGGAAATGATTGTTAAACCATAAGACCGGGGGAGCTGAGCATAGATTGGTTATACATCTGGTACAACTAAACAGCAGGACATGAAACACAGCAGATGGTGAATGTATATTCACCACCCCCCCCCTACCATATACACACATACTCTCAAGAGATTCACCCATTCATATTTTCCATCCCCTCTCTCCTTTTCTCCATATCTCAAATCATGAACACAACGACACGGTCAGGTTCCCAAGTTCCAAGTTCACCAGATCTTTAAAGCTGAACGCCCAGAGTGACGGTCTCCTCCTGCGTTGTTTCTGTCTCCGGTCTCTTGATTCCTAACTTGTGCCCGATAGACTCGGATGAGTGTCGGCCCGGCAGCTGCCACCAGGACGCTGTCTGTTACAACACCCAGGGATCCTTCACCTGCCAGTGCAGGCCAGGTTACTATGGAGACGGCTTCCAATGCGCCCCAGGTGAGACTCTTGGAATGTTAGCCCCCCGTTGGCCACCGAGAGCCTTAATAACGTTCACTATGCTCCCTCTGGAACAGAGTGTATTTAATCTGGTATTAATGAGGCTGGGGTTAATATGAGGAATGTAGATTGTTTTCTACCATCCATTAGTAATGTCTGAACCGAGAACAATAAAAGAGATTTTTGGTCGTAACTGAATTCCGTATTTTGCAATTTCTTTCAAGAAGATCGTTCCAGTATATGGGTATTTCAAGTAGTTTCCAGTCATATTTTTTACTGGATTTATATAATCCCCAGAGAGGACAAAGACTCAGTGTGAGGCCCACAGAGACAGTCTCCTGGGGGCCACAGAGCAGGGCCCGCGTGGGCCCCGGCCGGTCGGCCACCATGTCCCCACGTGCAGCGATCGCGGCGACTACACGCCGGTCCAGTGTCACGCCATCACAGGACACTGCTGGTGTGTGGACCACCGCGGGCAGGAGATCCAAGGGACGCGATTCGGGCCGGGCCAGCGGCCATCTTGTGAGTAACACCTCCATGGCTGAATGCAAAATAACTCCTACATCGCCAATACTGTAGTATTTTAGTGTTATTCTGCACACTGGGCCCTGCTGTAAGTGGATTCCGTGTTTTTTGTTACGTTTTTTTAGTTTTTTTTAATGGCACACTGTCCATTGACAATAAAGTTTTCTGATTCTGAATTTGTGTGTACTGTCGGTTGGCCACCACTCCTTTCCCGCCGGACTGCCACCAGGTATTGACCATGAAGGGCCACAACCCCCCCTGAGACCCGCTCCCCGGCCCGATGTCCAGCCGCTTCCTTCGGGGACCCACCTGGTGTTCGCCCAGAACGGCAGGATAGAACACATCCCGCTGGAGGGCTATGACATGAAGCCCGAGCAGGCCAAGACCGTGCTCCATCTGCCTGTGAGTTTCTCACTTTGTTTCGCAACTTATTGTTGTTCAGATTCATTTTCTGTGGTCGACTTGAGAAGTTTATGGGATGTTTTTATTGGATGCTTTTTTTTTTTTCTAAGGGTGTTCAAAGATATTTGACACGTGGTTCAAATGGGTTTGGACTTCTATCAAATGGGTGAAATGTTATGTGTTGAAGATTCAGTTTGCTCATTTAAATGATAATAGTCATGCTTGTTTATTATGAATGTTTGGTTAGAAGAGTGTGCGTCTGTGCTGTGTAATGTGTAAATGCCTTTGTGACCTTAGAAATCCAATTTTACATTCTCACTGTGCGGTAATAGCTTTTTGCAGTTAAGGATTGGAAACAAATCATATCTAATGCTTCTTGCTTTAAGCATAAGGCTAGGATGTTAAATGTGGCTTCATCTTGAGCAGAAGAAAGAGTGCTCGCTTGTAGGTATTTGTCAACATTCCGGAGAAAGCAACCACAACCCGGTGTGTTGAAATGAGTGTCTTTTGAACATGTTGTCAGCTTACCTTAGTTCGCTGGCCTGTAATAACCAGCTTGTGTTGAAGCTCCCAATTTCCCCCTTCTGCCTCATGCTCTGGAAAAAGGGAGGTCGGTGCTTTATTGGAGACACATGGTGACATGGATGCTGATTGCTAACATCAGCACGACACCCTGGAACTACAAACTCATTTCATGTCGCACAGATTCCCAGACCAGCTGGCTCCAGTTTTAGTCTAGCTGTTGAGTATCCGTATTCTGGGTTTTATTGGCCTGTTTTGTTTGTTTTGAAACTGTGTCTAGACGTTAATGTCTGAAAATATGCAGAACCATCTGTCTTGTTTTTGATCGTTTTTCACCGTGCACCGTTCCCTCTTTCAAAGAAACTGCACTTCAAAGACATGGGTGGTTGACCTCTCCACAGGGCAAGCTCATCGTTGGGGTGGCCTACGACTGTGTGGAGAAGATGGTCTACTGGACTGAGATCAGCCCGTCTTCCATCAACAAGGCCAACGTACAAGGAGGAGAGGTCATTACGGTCATCGAGTCAGGTGGGGTCCACACTCACAGTTCATTCAGTTTGAAAACCACATCCATTATTCTCTGGCATTACACACTTTAAGCTCCATTGCAATTGCTTTTGAAGTGAGAGCAACTGATGAGGTCTCGTCTCCTTCCCAATAGGGGTCACTAGCCCAGAGGGAATTGCCGTAGATCACCTGGGTCGGACTATATTCTGGACGGATTCCAGTACCGACCAGATTGAAGTAGCCTCCATGGATGGTTCTCAGCGCCGGGTCATTGTAGACTCTGACCTTGTAAACCCCCGTGCTATAATTGCAGACCCCCCTAATGGGTGGGTCTCTTCATGTGTTGCCCATTTGCCGTGCTTTGATACAAACGTTCCCTTTGATTCTCTCCCAAGTAAAGCGTCTGACCTAACTACGCTAATATTCCTTCCAAAGAAATCTCTATTGGGCCGACTGGGATCGCGAATCCCCCAAGATCGAGACCTCTTACATGGACGGGACCAACCGACGGGTGTTGGTGAAGGATAATCTGAGCCTTCCAAACGGCCTGACCTACGAGACCCAGAGCTCTCTGCTGTGTTGGGCAGATGCCGGTAGGCTTCAGTACACGTTCAATAACAAGGCTGTGTTGTTTTGCTAACTTGCCAACATACCACATGACATGACCGTAAGCACAAAAAAATGTCTTCCTATCATCTTTGGCGACATAGACATTCACTGTCGCCCACAAGCACTTTGGCAGAAGAAAAAACGGTATTGTCCCGTGACTGGGGAACTCTCTCTTGCTTGTAGGCACAAGGATCCTGGAGTGCATGAACCCGGAAAGGAGGGACCGCAGAACGATGACTGAGGGGATCCAGTACCCTTTCGGCATGACTGCTTATGGAAAAAACCTTTATTACACAGACTGGGAGAGGTAGGCTCCATCACCAAGTGATTGTCACCAAAATACATTTTTATCCCACGAATAAAATGTATACTTTTTTTGTATATTCAACAACTTAAGGGTTAGACTCAAGACCAGGATGAGCGGAAATGTATCACGGAGGCATACTCATTGTGTAACACATTCCTTGCAGAAATCACCATCCAAAGTATAAAGTTATTCTAAAGTTGCTATAAAAGCTACAAAAATGAATGAACCCTTTATGTACCATTTGGTATGTGATGTAAGAGACCAACGTTGTCATGGTGGCCAATTAGCAGGCATGACGAAGAAGGGCCAAAGGTTAACCTTCCAGCACCACACCACAAGAGGAAAGGTTCAGGCCTTGATGTTCTCCTCGCTCGGCGCCTCTTCCCTGGTCACTGGAGTGCTTCTCCCCCTCCATGTGGCCATGCAGTTTGCAGGCCCTGACCACGGAGAAGGTGTCAGGCGATAGAGAGGGTCAAGCAGGCAGCTTTAAAAGTGACAGCTGCTTGCCATTTTTCAGTCTCTTGAGCGTCTGTGAGTGACCTGTCCACGACCCCCTTCTCTCTGATCTCACCAGCGATTTAGCCCGGTCAGATCAGAGAGAAGCAGTTTTGGGTTCGGATTTTGTGTGTGTGTGTGTGTGTGTGTGTGTGTGTGTGTGTGTGTGTTTGTGTGTGCGTCTCTGTGTATCTCCGTTAGTCTTTTTGTTTGTTTGTCTTTCGTACGGGGGAGCCTAAACGCTTTCTGAGCACTTCAAAAAGGAAAGAGACAAATTAACTCTAAACTTCACTTCTTTCATCAGGTGCCCCTTCTCTGCCTATGGATGACTTAACTGTTCTGTTGATTGTGTTTACGTTAGGCAGGCTGTGGTTGCCGTGGACACCAATGTTGTCAGAGAGACGTCCGAGTTCCTGCCTCTGAAACGCACCAAGCTGTACGGCATCACCACGGCATACGCTCAGTGTCCAGCCGGTACTTCTGCTCAGCCTTCACATTCTCAATACATCTGAGCTGCTTGCTCTTTTTATGTTGACCCCCAAATGTTTATGAAACAGTACATTTTGTTTGCACAATGACCTTTTAGATGACAGCAGTCTGTGATTCATAGACCGGTCTAAAGAGCATTTCTTAGAAATACTGTCATCCTGGTGATGAGTGGGTTCCTCTGCCTCATCACCATCGCCACAGCATGAACCCCTTTGAGTTCAATGAGGTCTTTCTGCAGACAGAGTGCGGATGTACTCCTCAACCATGTAAATAACAGGAGGTATTTCCAAGGATTCATCCAGGGAACGGTTGCAGTTACCTCGTATCGCAGTACAAGGCTTTATCCCTCCAAACCTCCCCACTAGATAAGAGGGCATAAATCCAGAGAATGCAGAGCCAAGGGGCCCTTCAACATCTGGAGTCTGCTACGTCTCACCCAACTATGTGTATCGGTTAACCAAATCGAGGAGCGGCTGTTGCCTTAAGCCCAACTGTTCTTGTGCTTGAAAAACAAACCTTCCCCCCCCCATTTCAGGGTGGACTGTGTCGTATTATAACATATTGTCATATCATCGTTTGATGTGTTTATCCTGTGTTGTTCTCTCTCCCTCCCCCCCCGCCCCCAGGACAAAACTACTGTGCTGCGAACAACGGAGGCTGCTCTCACCTCTGTTTAGCCACGCCCAGTGGACGCTCCTGCAGGTGTCCCGATGATGGGGCCAGCGTGGGCTGTGTGGAGCGACAGTGAGAAGGAGAGAGGGAGAGGGAGAGAGAGAGGGGGAGAGAGAGAGGGAGAGAGGGGGAGAGAGAGAGAGAGAGAGAGAGAGAGAGAGAGAGAGAGAGAGAGAGAGAGAGAGATCCGTGGATAAGTTGGGCGGAAAATAAGGAATAAGGAGTCCCCAAGTGTTCTTTAGTGTAACTGCTCGACGGTAAAAGCAAAAAACAAAAGAAAATACAGCAACGTAATTCTTCTGCCTTTATGAATATATATGAATGCCTATCAGAATTGTAAATATATACACATTTTGTTGACATTGTTTTATACTAGTGCACATAATCTAAGGAAACAAAGGAACTACAGGGATATTGAATATTTAAATGTGAAATTCATTACAGCAATAAATGACAGGTGCTCCAACATGGTTATTATGTTTTTTTACACACTTTAACGTCAGCTCTGTTAAACTGTAACACAGGTTATGTTGTGGGACGTTTAGGTTATCGAAATGACAATCAAATGAGAAGAAAACATGACTCGAGGTGCAAATACTATGAAGTGGGTTTACATTCTGGAAAGTGAATAAAAAAGTTACATGGTTACGTGTGTGTCTGAATAAAGTTACAGCGCCATCGTGTGGGATGCAGGCTATGTCGCTATTGAACTGTAAACGGGGTCATTTGAAGCGCTTCCAATTTCCGTTGTTATTTGGAAAATACATTTAATTAACGTATTTAGCATAAATTTCAATTGTCAAAAGAGTCCTAAAGACACCAAAAAGCTATACCAA
>JAOPJO010000043.1:5036088-5047771 GCA_027123675.1 Molva macrophthalma | reverse complement strand
GTGTGTGTGTGTGTGTGTGTGTGTGTAGGAAATGTGTTATTCATGAAGCAATGCATCCTCAAAACCAGGATCTGGGGGATAGTTATTCAGAGGAATGAAGGGATTATTATTAGACACACTCTTCCCTGATAGGGCGACAAACTCACAGTGCCAATCTGGGATCGCAACTGTGTTTAGTTTTTTTCTCACCATAGCATACAGGAAATTGAATGCTGAGGAGAGATACGGGTGTAAAATTATTCAGCCGAAGGAATCATAATTGGACATCTGTGGGGCCAGTGTTGAGTAAATCATACGTTTTCTAAGCTCTCTTGACCCCATTGTAGCTCCTGATGCAATAACATGGAAGGGAATTAGTGGGATGATGCGTAGTGCAGGCAATGAGGCCGGTCATTACCGAGCCGTTTTCCCTTTTAAGAGGATCATGAAGTTTTGGTTTATCGCTATAATGAGGAGATTCGTAATCAAACCACTGATGTAATATGATGCAACGGAGAATATGGCAATGCTCCAACGGCAATTTATTACATCCTGGCCTCAATGTATGTGCAGTTATTTCAATTTTGAACTTATATGTTTGGATTTTCCTTTTGCAATTAATTCTGTAGTGGCGTACTCAATACAAACTACATAGGCCGAGTTCTGCATGAGAAGTGTGTGTCAATAAGGGCAAACTGAGGCCCAAATAGCAATGCAAACTGATTTAATAATATAGCACCATGTCAGATTAATGAAACACCTCTTAATCATAGCATATGATGTTAGTGTAGTACAACCTCAGCAGTTTGTATTTATATCTAATAGATCCCCTTAAGTCAAAGTGATGACAGTCGAACATACAGCGATCCAACGGACTTATCCAAGCTAAACTACGAAGCTATGATTGGTGCAATGTGACATAACCTGCGACCTTCTACATGGTAAATCGCATCACTTGACACCGATTTAAGCCAATCACAAACGTACACCTATATTTCACAAGGTCTTGCTTCTTTGGTTACTGTTGAAGTTTACTTTTTCTGGAAATTGTCCTAGTAGGTATATACCATAGAAGTAAAAAAACATATATAAGCTATTTTGTGGCGAGGCTGATTGACGGCAAGACAGTGAAAGAGGCATGCAGCTGTTCACACGAATGCCATTGTGTTTTTGTGATCTGAAAGAACTTCGGTCGCCGTGGGTGGAGAAAATCAATCCCGCCAGCCGAGGAGGAGAGGGGAGATGAGGACAGAGATGTTTTGTGATTACTGTGAGGGACGCGTTCTCCTACTCTGCAGAGAAACAACTTCTTACGCCCCTTTCTGTTTATCATCCAAGACAGAAATGAATTTGCATCGAATTAACCTGCTCTCTCACCGAGCTTCGGAGTGGAAAATTACAACCGGGGAAGAGTCTGTGAGATTGTAAGAATCGAGACATTTTGATGAATCGATCCATTTTTTTGAAGAAGCCCTGACTCAATTTGAACAGGCACATCATTAATTATATAGCAGACATCAAGAGCAAGAGATTTTCTGACTTTGGCAAAAGGACATAGCCGTCTCCCAGGCTGTGTGAGAGGGACATTATGCTGATTAGTGCACCTTTCAAATTCTGTCACCCAATGGCTTTCCAGCAATGTGTGACAGCTACACTATAACTACTGATAACGCGTCTAAAAAATACTTTTTGATGAACTTTAATGGTTTCAGGCTCAAATATAATTAGACTAGCAACCCAATATACAGTACAATACAACCATTTAGGTGTGGTCCTAAAACACGGACTATGGTGGGTACAGATACAGGTAACAATTCCACATCATGATTGTCAATTCCACAGGGTCACACAATTCAGTGTGACTCATGTAATCTACAATGAGAACATTGGCAACAATACCTCATCAGACAGAAAGCCATGGGTCTTACTCATCTAGCAGCCAGCTTGATTGTTAATGGTAGCTGAGTGGGCTACTTCAGCATATCCTATTTGGAAACCATGATGTATGGAAATATAACATTCACAAACACCTAACGAAAATCGGTTTTATTTCCCATAAATATGCTTTGAATTGATAAATGCAAAAATCTTCTGCAAAGCACATTGTGCACTGACAAAGATGACTTGAAGACTTGTGACTTTAGTGGGAATGTGATAATAAAGTCATGAATGGAAAGCCAGATATGAGCATAGCATAAAGTCACTTTGTGTGAGGCTTGCTACCAATCAAAGCTGGAGCTCGTGGAGTACACCTTTACTGCAAACCTTAATGCAGCATGAAATTAACAGCAAGCAGTAGCATGTGTGGTGCGTAAAAAAGAAGACCGATTAGTAACAAAGATTTCTTTCGATGCAATTGGCACTCTGGTAGCAATATAGGTACAAATAACAAAACAATCCCATTTGTGCGAATTTCACACACACCTCAAGCAAAACCTCTTACCAGAAAAACAAATGAAGTAAACCAACCTTGAGAAATAGTTTTCATTGAACAACAGATACAGAAAGCTATGTGTGCAGCGACCCAGAAATATGATTTGAGGTCTAACTTCGTTGTTTATGGATTTGGGAAAACCTAAAGCTACAAAAACATTTCAATTACAGCTTAAACCTCTTTGCTGAACGCACAGTTGCACTTTTGTTGCATACACGGAAAGCACTGCGCAAATCGCCAGCGGCAGAACTTACCAACACGTCTGAGAGGCACTCAACACACAAAAATAATAGAACTTCGAATTGTTTGGCTACATTAAAACTGCTACCATCAGGGAATACAAACAAGTGTTATAGAGTGTTTGTGTTTCTTGGTCAACGGAGTGAGGAGACATTGGTAAAATGATCTCCATTCATGATCCGACGAGAGGCCCCTCTGCCAGTTTGTCAGTCTGAGCACAGTGGGTCGAGCTCAGCCACACATGGCTCGGGTTCCTCGCTGCCACCGGCCTCCACCTCCTGGTGCATCTTGCCCAGGTGCTTGACCAGGCTCTCCAGCTCTGGATTCCCGCCCAGCTCCTGGATCAGCCGGTAGGTGTCCTCCTCCAGGGTGCGCAGCGTCTGGCGCGTGTAGGCGAAGGAGCCCACCTTCTCCAGGTAGTCCACGCAGTAGCGCTTGATGTCGGCGTTGTCTGTTCGCTGCCGGAGGATGTTCTGCACCTGGGTGCTCTCGGGGCACGACCAGATGGCGTGGATGGCGGGGAACGAGAACTTGCCCTCCGTCAGGTCCTCGCAGAAGCTCTTGTTCTCGCTGTACTCCCACAAGCGCAGGTTGGCGTAGTCGTCTCGGATCTGGAAGAAGAGGCCCAGCGTGTCCAGCAGGGGCTTGAGGTCGCGGCCCCAGCCGGAGAAGAGCTGCATGAGGCCCACGGCCAGGCCGAAGAGCCCGCCCGTCTTCTGCAGCACCATGGCGCGGTACTCCTGCTCGCTGGGGCAGGTGTAGGTGTCCCTCCAGTGGATGTCCAGTCCCTGGCCGCGGTGCAGCTCCAGCAGCTGGCGGGTGAAGATGCGCACCGCCTCAGGGTGCTGCAACGTCAGCACCTTCTCCAGGCCAAGGAAGTAGACGTAGTTGGCCGAGTTGATGACGGAGGGCACGCCGTAGATGCTGTGGGCCACGGGGAAGCCCCTGCGCAGCGTGGAGCTGTCCTCGATGTCGTCGATGAGCAGGCTGGCGTTGTGCAGCATCTCCGTCACCTCGATGATCACCTGTGGAGCGGGGGCGCTGAAGTAAGACGACATTCACGCAAACTGACTTTTATTTGTTTTAGTTTTTTTTTTTTTAAGTCAAACACACAAGCTTGGTCGTGCCTGCTTTGCTAGAGTGTCAGGGGTTGCTTTGTTGATTTGGCTGCAATACAAATAGTCTGTCGTTTGTTTTGTTTTCCCACAACATTTCAAAAGAAAAAGAGGTGTGCCCTGATAGAAATCAACCCTAGTATTGTGTAACAAATTTACAAACAAATTGTTGTCCATTGAGTTTGTTATTGTGTAACAAACAGGGAAAATACTGCTTTTATGGCTCCTACACACTACGCGATTGCTGTTTATGGAAGGCATATAACTTTCTGCCTTCCTGAGCAAATACATAGCACTACAATTACGTTAACACTACATTAGCAGTGTGCATAAGTAGTGCTTAGTGTGCCATGTATAAGAAGCCTCCACTAGAGGGTGCCACGTCCACACTATACCCAGTCTTGGGGCACTAGAGGCTTTCCCGAGTTAAAGTGAAACGAAACCAACAGCTGAAAGAGTTTAGCGGAAACATTAACAAAGTGCGGCCCAGAAGTGATTGGCCAGTCAGTCAGAATGGACAGGATATCAGGAGATATCACTGAAGTAGAGATGTTTAGAAGGAGAAGGGGTGGGGACCATAGAGTGCTCCAGTAGTTAGTTGGTCATAGAGCCAGCTGTATTGGTTTTGGCTGGACATGAGCTAAGGTCTGTGTTGATGACTAACAGCTTCTCAAAGTCAAACATTCTGCACAAAAAATGTAAGCAGGCCTCGTGGCCAACACAACGCCCTGTGGGCCAGAAAAACATCACCTCAGCACACGCACACGCAGGCCGTTACAGCAGTCATTACACGCCGTTACAGCACAGTCTTTACAATCAGACTGTGCTTCACGTCCTTGCACGCCTGGCAAATCATGACGGATACACATTTCCACAGAAAGGATGACCTCGGGTAACAATAACAGAAACAGCAGAAAACACAAACGCTTGAAATCATTCAAAAGTGCTGTGTCGCATCCTGAACTCCTGCAGGAATCCAATGACAGTAAGCCCTTAACGTCGATAATCAAGGAGTCAGAAGACTCCTTGATTATCACTGGGGGCGGTTGACTTAAACTCCCCATTTGCCATCGCGACAATCACTGAACCATTATGAATGGAAAGACTCCATCACAACCATGCGAGCTACGCTGCACTCTATAATACTGAGAGGAAATGACAAGAGGCAATTGTTGCCTAGTACATGTTTGCATGAATCCAGTCTAGTGATGCCACCTGCTTTGTCCACCTCAGAAGTGAGATGAAGCATAGGAAGATGGACGCCGATGTCGGGCAGCTATTCAACAAGACAATGGCCGTCTCTTTCTTCCTTTGAATAATGGCTTGACATCATTATTGGTTCGTTCAACTGCAGTAGCCACCATGTTTGTCTTGAAAATGGAGAGGATTATCTTACTGCCTGACTGTATGGTCATTCAAGTCGAGCGTATTTGTCTATCTCTATCACCATTTACATTCTCACAGAGCTTCACTGGCTCATGTTCAGACAAAATTAGAGGGTACCCAGAACCTTAAAGAGAAAAATGCGTCCCAAACAAAGAAAGCTTTATGAAAGGACACAAAAATTGGGTAGGGGAGCAGTCGGTGCTGGACAACCTATTATCAGGATTGTCCAATGACACAAGAAACGGCTGCTAAAATGGGATTGGCTACAAACGTGAGCATACGCCCAGGTGGAATTCCCCCTGTTCCCTCCTTCTGCACTACAATACAGTTAAGCTCTGCATGTCGTCCACAAGAATGTACATTTCTAAATGACTTTCATTTGCATCATCATCATCTTTAGCAGTAGCAGTAGCAGTAGAAGAAAGATTCATGAAAGCGGAGGGAGTTGGAGTGGAGAAGACACATTGGGAAAGGTCCCAGCCAATGAAGGGGTCGAGAGATGGGAGGGCACAGCAGCTTGTAAAGCTGCAACTTCCTGGTAACAGCATGCTAATGATGAGCAGGGGGCAGGGCTTCAGTCTGCCTAACAAAGTTAAGCCAGAGTTTACCGAGCAAATATACTACTACGACGCTGCCACATACAGACACAAAGAGGAGAGAGAACACCAGAGGCAAGGCCAGAAGAGAACCTTTTGATACCAGAGGAATCATTTTCAGCACATTCACATGCCACTACGTCACCGTAGGGAGGAGTAAAATAAGCTGTCAAGAGTGGTGGTGCAGAATCGGTTGTCCATTCAACAGCCTGACGATGGAAGTGACTGCCACCACGAAGGCCTTTCTTTTCAGCCACAGTTGAATATCAAAAGGGCTCATGCAAATGCAGCCTTGGAAAAAGCAAACAAGAAATCACAACAAAAGCTCTGTTAACAAACAGGACAGGACAAATACATAGTGTAGAACTTGGAGCGGTCATTCAAAATAATGAGAATTGAGTCATCAGTAAGACACCTATATATGATCTGGCAGCATATAGTGCTTTGTACAAGTGCTGTATGACAATGCATAATAATCAGAAGAATCAGTCTGGAACAGCATGTATTTGACAAAATGCAAAGCATGGATTTCTGTCCAAGATGCCTGTGTTGTTTCTCTTTTCCCTGGAGGCACACATTTATTACAGAATATAGGTACATGATAAAAGGATAGACTTGCATCATAGCTCACTATGTCCATGCCAACATCATCCTACGTAACGTGATTGAGAGAATAACCTCGGTGAGACAACGGACAGAATGGCCACACTGACACATTACGTTGAATCTGTTAGTCATCGCTACAGCAAATGGGCAAAGCTCTGACACATCCACAATTCCCCTCTTCTAAATCTAGAATGACAGACCGTTACCCATACGGACCCGTACTGTCCAAATTGGAATGATGAAATTAAATGATAAAAACCCAAAACAAGACCTGATCATTATGTTTCATAATGCGGTGGACACTGGTCAGAAAGACTTCTTATATACCATCTAATCAGTTTATTGTTATGATAATTTAATGCACCAATGTAGAACACTGCTGAAGGTAAATCAAGCCACTGATTTACCTTCACTCTCAGAGAGATAAATATGTTTTAAATGATATCCAACAGTGGGTCACATTCACTTACGCATTCTGAAACTCGAAAAGCCAGACAATTCACTTAGAGCTAGATTAGTGCCAAGAGTGCCATTATCACACACAGGCCATGTAGTTAGCAGAATCCTAGGGTCGCTTTGGAATTACAGAGAGCATCTTTCTCAATAAGCCCAACATGTTTATTGTGCTGATAAATGTGGAAGAGAAGCAGCAGAAAATGCCAGATCTGTTCAATTCTACCATTTTTAGGCTGTGCTTCAGCCATGTCTGCTGAACTGGATATATGCAGTCTCCCTTTGTGAAGTAAATCAAAAGTTTGGTTTTAACATTTTCTTTCATCAAATGTTACTAATGCTTAAAGGTATAGCATTCTGTATAGAAATAGTGTGCATTTGTTGCCCACGTTCTTACATTGCATGTAGAAAAGGGACACTGATCTTAGGTTGCTTCAGAAAGCCTAATTTTCACATCACAAGACACAAGGACTTGGTAGATGTTTGTCATTTTGAGGCCATCTGGCCTCTGACTGTTGTTTCTTCTGTAACACTACACCAATCCTTCTAGGCAAAAACCCAATTTGTTGGAAATGCATTCTAAAAACGGCAGTGATGGGTTAAGTGCCAAAAGCGATTAGAATTGATCCCTTTACCCTTTTAGATGACAGAAAGCAATATCAGAGGGGGGGGGGGAGAGACAGACAACAATCTGATAAGGCTGGAGCTGAAAATCAGAAGAAAAAATAAAAACTAAAGAAAAACAGTTAACCTTGACAATATTGGTTCAGTTGAGTCAATGTGGCTTCATTTATTGAGAGGGAACCACCAGAGAGCTGCTACTGGAGATGTCTCTGTTTTGAGTGACACTTAAGCCAATAATTCTGGCTGGCAATGAGCTTTCTGTCTGGCCTTGGCGTTGGCCTGATGCAGGCTAACACAGCTCCCTCAGTATCTCATTTCCTTTACCACCACGTCATCTAAGCAGTCACATGACCAGCGTGTGGACACGAGACACAAGACAAGAGCCCGGAAAATGGGTGCATAGGGAGGGTGATGTAGCGGAAAAAAAAGGTTCTGCCATGTATGAACAGAACGTACGTTCTATGCACTGATACTTTCCTTAACAGTTGCAAAATAGTTGTGTTGTTTGTATTAGTTCTCAGTGAATCTTCTGTTTTTTTACAAAGCTGCTTCCAACCTTATCAGACCACAGACAAATATTAACCATAGAAATAATGAATTCCTTGTCACTTGGGGCTATTTCTGGCAAGAAGGGAAGAGCTGATGGCAAATGGTATATATTTATACATACTGCTTTGACCTTAGCCACTGTGACCACACAACACATGTGCACAAACCCATTCCTGCAAAGACAGGGGTACAAGCAACTCGAAAACCAGCTCAGTTGTTGATCCCAATGGTTGTCACGGTTAAGATTTAGCTGGCTGGCCCACAGAAAAGGTCACAGATCTGGCTCTGAACACTGCTAGACTACTGCACTGTTTTTAGTGATTCAAGTGTGTGGTTAGCTGTAGAAGATATTTACACAGCCTCAGAGCATCTTCTCAACCTCCCTCGCCTGTCAAGAACAACATATAGTGGGTTGGTCAGTAAAATAGTTGCTGCATTACCTGGAGTTTGTCATCTGGAACATTGAGCCAGTGGTTGAAGGCTTGGGACAGTTTTGTCCGAACCTGTTTTCCTGCGAAGGGAGTGAAAGTATTACATGACGAACAAGGGCAATTTTGTTCGGTCCGCTTAATTCTTGTCTGTGCTGACCAAGTATGAATGCTGAACATTCTTACGGACGGATTCAAATAAACGAAACACACCACAAACATACCTGGCAGTTGTAGCAAATATGTGTATGGCTCCAGAAGTATTCTTTCAGAAGACGATTTGGTTTTTCCGTCCATTTCTTTATGTGTAAACAAATCTATTGGAGGAAAAGCCAAAGTAACCATAATGTTAATGCTATAACTTGAAAACTGGAAGATTATGTTATATATATATAAATATATATACATATATACACATATAAATATATATACATATATACGCATATATACACACACATATATATATATAGTTAGCCATTTCTAACATCTAATATCTGTATTGCTATTTAATGGGCATTTAGGCAAGTTACACAGGTTGCTTTATAAGTTGTTACTATGACTATTACATTTCCCCGAAAATACTTATGCCCACCATTATCCTATTAAAGAGGGGGGTATTTAATCAGACAATACAATTTGTATGTTATTTTCTGTTAAGGTGGATTAAATGTCATGGAAAGTACTAGTTTTTTATATTTGCCTTTAATCCTAAATTATGAGTTGGTGCAACAAAGATTAAATATAGTCTATTGATTTACCAAATATCAACAGCATGACTAATGAAATGGAAATAAAATCAATATCAGTATAGTGTTATATATTGAAATGGTTAAGGAAAAGCACACTATTTCTTACATTAATATCACAATCTAAGGACGAATGCCTTATTTACATAACACTTAAACAATGAGGCTTTACTGACGATCAATTTTACACGATATAAATAGATATAACGAAGGTTAACATTGACATAAAGTATCTTTACTTGCTTTATACAACTATTGGGATACAATGTACATGTAGATACACAATCATATTGTTGTTAGCTTTAAGAAGACCATTGTAATTGTCTTGACATAACATCTTGTAAATCAAGAGATGTATAATTCTTAACGGTCTATAGCTCAACATTTCAGGCAGCTACACCCACCTTAGAGAGATACTTGACAGCTTCCCTTCAGTTTGGTGGTACCCCCTTAAGTGTTAGCCAATCTGCTAGTTAGCTTCAACACAAATAGAGGCAGGACTGCTTCGAGCAACTAATAATTCTCATTAAACTTTCATAAACAGGCCACGCTATGTCACAAATACATACACGCGTTCATATCAGTGGAAATCAAAGCAAAAGAGCTCTAATGGTCAACAAGCGATGTAACTAATATTTATGTACGGTACATCCGTTCAGTGGCTAACGTTGACGGGCTAACTGGGCATCTCCACAGAGCATGCGCAGAAAAGTGTGGAGACTTCAACAAGGATGCGTCATATACGGTGTTTTGCAAGACGGCGTATCCCGTCAAAGTAGTTAACCTTCAGCCACAACGCCAACATAGATATTTGCTGTGCCGGGCGACCTTTAATATATATCGAACTAACGCATAAAACAGAAAACTATGGTAGTTGTAGTCTTTTTTTTTCTACGCCAATACGAATGAAATATATGACGTCTTGCAGTTTAGAGCGCAGCAGCATGTGTTTTTCTATTGGGTCAACCAATAGCTGTGAAGTTAAGGTGGTCACAACAGCGTGTTAGCCAATAGGCGAGCAGGCTGGAGATGGAGGCGGGGCTTGTTTATCCATCAGTCATGGTCGGGAGGCGGGGAGAAGGATCAGCGAAAGAACTGCTCGGCTAGTCGACAAGAGACACAGCATTCTGCCACCACTTTTTCCTATCCGCATCCTACATCAACTAGGGCTAACGGACGACACGTATAATCCCCCGGATTACGTACATAAATGATTCTATGGATTACTAATACATTTTCATCGAAACATAGGAGAAATTTTCAACTTGGCTGCGTAGGTAAGGTCGTTTTTTATCCTGCACTGCCAAGCGTTATTGTGACAATTTAGCTAGCTGCTACCACTTCTGTTTTCACGTAAGCTAACTTATCGTTAACTATGGCTGTGTTTTGTTCGAGGAAATGTGCTACCCTTCGGAAAGGATGAATGACTTAAGACGCATTAAAAAAAAACGTCAAAATGCAGAACAGGAAAAACTCGAGGTTTAACAAACTTGTTGTATAACGTTAACCCACCGAGCGGAGCTGGCTGGGAACACTGGTGTCGGTGGTGAAAGGTTAGCCATCGTTACTCCGGGATTGAATAGTTTGGGGTCTGTTAGGACAGCCGCTGGAGTGTGATGTTGTGGAGCGGAGGAATTCACGCAGAGCCGTCGTCGAGCGCTGTCACCGTTGTCTTAACTAACCTGTAAATAACATCGTCGACGGATCGTGTGCTGGACTCCGCTGCAGGATCTGATGGATCCTGGTTACAGCGGGTGTAGTTGATCCAGTCAATCCGCAAGCAATGGGTTCTTTTGTGCCAATGGCAATGTTCCGTTCACATTAGCTACACAGTATTTGTCCCGTTTGGTCAAGACCTTCTGGCTGTATTTTTTCATTGATCTGGTCCCATCAGCAGTATTCGACGATGGTTCACGTTAATATTTTAGTGTTATTGCCATCAAACAAAAAAGATCAGCCTAATTTTTCGCATATTTTCGTCTCGTTCCTAACGATCCACGAAACAACGGTATTGACAATGGTGTATTCACTGTAGACTTTAATCAGTGTCCGTGTGTATGGGTTTGTATATATCTTTTTTATTATCGTAGGGGATTGGTAAACGGATGTCGTTAGGACATGCACAACGACCATTCTAGACGAGGGCTTTATGTCGGTTAGGCACTCTAAGGCTGGTCTATGAAATAGTTAAGGGCGGATGACATTGTATCCTTTGCAATCGTTTGTTTTGATGGATATCCGTACATGCGGGGTGAGACAAGCATTCTAATAGCACACAAGGACGTTTCGATATTTGGCAACTATTCTTACAGGTCCTAACCGTGACCTTGTTGCGAACCGTTTCGCGGATTTGTTTCTTTGTCAGAAGCAACGCTAATCAACCTTACTCGATGAATGGTCAGCACATTTATTGACCAACGGATACAGGGATCCCGGTGTAAAGAAAAGTGACTTGTAATGTACTTAAATAAACTTCGTTCGCGGTATATTAGAACGTGTGTGTGTGTGTGTGTGTGTGTGGGGGTGT